>APFE030157649.1:0-35847 GCA_000404065.3 Pinus taeda
CCACCTACCGCCACATCTTTGATCACTGCTAAGAAAGGCAACAAGCTCATATCACAGACCAGGAAATTCATCTGCATGGTGCACTCCCAAAGTAAGGGGAAGATCGTTGCTACATCCATGACCCCCGCAAAGGGTTCCTCCACGCAGCAGCAGCAGCAGAAGGATACAGTCATGACAAAACACAGGAACAACTTCTTCTCACCCATAGGGGTAACACACAAGTTTCAGGTGGGCGACAAAGTTTGGTTACATCTGCAGAAAGAACGCCTTACAAGAGCCCATCAGAAGCTCAGACCACTCCAACATGGTCCTTGCAGCAGTACCAAGCCTGTGGGGAACAATGCTTTGGAGCACAAGATTCCTCCACTCCTTCGCTTGCACCGAGTGTTCAATATGGACTGTCGTCGACCATGCTTCCCACCATTACTGGACACATCAGAGATTGCAGGACAAGTTCAGCAGATGGAGGAACTCAACGCAATGGGGACCATTGCTTCCTAAGGGGGGAGGAATGATCCAGGTGGATGTTGGTGGCCACCCCCCTATCCCATTTGGACCCCCACAATTGTCTCTTTCAGCATTTTCAGTTTCCTTAATTATAGCACAACTTACTATTTTTAGCAGTTTTTCGGGTCCTGAACTTCCGAAGCCGTTTTGAGGCCCTAAACGATGTTTTTTGGGGAATCCAGGGGCAACGTGGGTCCATGCAATGGACCATGTTTCCCGTTCCAACAATGGTATTTCTCGGATAGATCTTTCTAACGAGCTATCATACGCGTCAAACGGAGATCGTATGCCAAAGTTACGACTCCGGGAAATTGATGTACCAATTTACCCAAAAACGGGGCCTACAATTTGGTGTTTCATCTTCTAAGGGTCGGTTTTGGAATGTGAAGGGTTTTCCATTGTTTCTCAATAATAAATAGGCCTTCGAGCCTCATTGTAACACAAGTTCGGAATAGTTCAGAGACATGTAGCCGCGCATCTCTTCTCAGAGATAACTACCATCGTCCTAGCTGGTTTATTTCAAATTCTGGTTGTAAGCATATTTCGGTATTTTCCATTAATGAAATGAAGTATTATTTCCGCTGCATCTCTTTATTTATGGTTATCGCATCTCTGTATTTATGGTTATCTCTGTAATCTGTTGCGTTCCTGTTTAAATCCGGATCATATATACCCGAGGGGATGTCGTTATACTATGTGGGTTTACAGATGCAGATTGGGCAGGCACTTCAATAGACAGGAAAAGTACCTCTAGGTACTACTTCAACGTTGGATCAAGGATGGTTTCTTGGTGCAATATGAAGCAGAAGCCAGTAGCATTGAGCTCTGCAGAAGTAGAGTACACGGCAGCGAGCACAGTTACGCGCGAAGGTATATGGCTTCGGAAGTTCTTGGTAAGCTTGTTCAGGTAGAGGATGGAAGCGACTAATCTATACTGTGATAACCAGAGTTGCATCAAGCTCTTTGAAAATCCAATGTTTCACGACAGGTCGAAACACAAAGATATTCGATGTAATTTCATTAGGAGATTGTGTGGGGCATGGAGCAGTCCAACTACAGTATGTTCCCACAAATGAGAAGGTTGCAGATATACTCACGAAAGCTCTAGGGAGAGCTAAGTTCATCTATTTCAGTGAACAAATGGGTATGTTGGAGAACCTATTTCAGTAGTAGGGAGAGAATATTTTGAATGCTTCTCAGTGACAGTAGTTGCAGTTGAGCAGCAACAAATGAGAGAGAGTTGCAGTGCAGATGTAGAGTTGGCAGCAGTAAAGCAGTGTCAGCAATAAAACAATGTCAGTAGCAACACAAATGCAGCATCAGATTTGCGCAGCGGTTGGTGGGCAGTGGCAGGGAGTCACAATGGCCAGACATCAACAACGTATAGGTGATACAGAGACAGGGTGTTGTAGCAATAGTGCAGCACTAGAACACCTTCCTCGCTAAGAGGGAGTGTTAGCTTTTGTAGCATAGGAGGTGTTCTAATCTCGAAGCTTTTGTGGAGAGGCTAAAACATAGGAGTTCTCTATAACCCAGAAATTGTTTCTGAAAATTCCACCTAGAAGTGTCTCAATTAGATTATTAACCTATTTTTAAATATTTCCTAAGTCTAAACTTAGGAAAAGTGGTTAATTAATCAATATTAATTGAGAAAGGTGTGAATCATCTAGAAACTCACACAGATCAATCCAGAAATAATCTTAGTCATCGATTATGTTTTAATCTTGGCCGTTGGAGTCCCAACTAGAGATTATAAGAGGAAGTCGATTAGTAGAAGGAGAAATATACAAATAGCAGATACTCAGTGATCTAGGCAGATCGATTTTCCAGTAGAAGGTGATTCAGCAGTGAGAATGAGCTAGGAGATCGAGTAGTAGGTGGCAGAGGAGGCTAGTAGCGTTTCCAGAAAAGTCTTCCAGATTCGAAAGAGGTAGTGAGAGGGAGTGTAAAATTCCCAGAGGGTCTACGCAAGGACTGTGCAAACATAGCAGCAAAACAGTTCGATCTAGCTGGAGGAGCTAGTGATTCAACAACTGGAGGTCAAGATTTTGGTCAGGTGAGCTAATGAGTCAGTTCCAGAGCCATAGAGAGAAAGGTGTGGATTTCAGAGTTTTCTGAAGGAAACTACAGCAGAGCATGTGCAAGCTCTGCGCAGAGGCTAAAGCAGAAGGATTTGCATGTGGTTGGGAGGTAGATCCGGGGGCTGAAATCAGCTGTGGCGTGATGAAAAATACTCACAATAATTTTGCCAGTATTTCTCTCAAGAAAGGATTGCCAGTAGAGCATCCAAATTATTGTACCCAGATTATTATTGCTACATAATAAAATAAACCCTTATACTGCCGCACCGGTTTTTCCAAGGACTTTTTTCCAAAATAATGGTGTCAATTTTATGTGTGTGCTAGCATATTTCTCAGTTCCTATCTTTGCTTCCGCAATATTTTATTTTGTAAAGCAATTGCGGTGTGAATATTTTGTTATTTTTTCATAAACAAAATAAACTGCATATTAATTTATCAGTTAGGAGAAATAATTCCAATTGCTGCATTTCAAGGAATTTTCACAATTCCATCATCAGGATCAGTTTCGCACAACTTGTTTTTCGTTCCGTTGAATTCTGATAATTCCCATAAAACGAGGTCATTATTGAGCATAACTCAATTAATTACACTTAAGGTGGCATCCCAGGAGGAATTCTTGACAGAACATCTTAATGTAATAGCTTGTTGGAACTGAAACGAGAATATCTACAAGATGAGATCACTCGAAGTGACTTTCAGTGTCTTGAGGAGGAATGGTGGCCAATTTACCATTTTCCTGAATTAAAAAGGTATTTTAATTAAAATAAAAGGAGGGAAAATGTACTAAGTGATTAAAATAATAATAAAATAAAGGCTTCAAGAGGGGTCCATCATATCTATAAATGAGGAGACCATTTGGAGACATCTTGGAGTTGAGTATTTTTCTTATGGAGAGGTTTGGAGAACCTGGAGTCACCAGCGTCAGTCGTAGCCCCATGCGGAAACCCTCGGGTGATTCAACGAGAGTGGGCGAGAACCCATCTCTCCCCTTGGTGAATTCACTCAAAATTCACAAGTGTGTTCATCGGTTCCAATTCTATTTTGGAGGTCAGGTCTGGTATTGCAGAAGATCTTTTGGAGGCTGCGTTTGTCATATCTCAGCTATTTTCCCAGTTTGTATTGGCATGTAGAATTTGATAATATAATAACGCTTGAGTTTGTTGCTTCAGTGTTTCCATTTGTTTATGGGTTTATTGCAAGTTCGATTTATTTATTGGCCACTCTTATTGTGTTAAAATTTGCATATTTGAATGGTATTTAAAAAATAGTTGTGCCACGTAAAGATTTTTAATAATTTGGTTTAAATTAAATAACCGGGATATTACAGATCTTCCGTGTGTTGATGTATTATACAAATGCCCATCGATTTCCTCTTATAATCTCTCGTTGATGAATCAACAACCATGATTTAATCTCAATCGATGACTGAAGATCATCTTGACTCCTTCAAGTGACTTTTCCAGAAGTCTCTAGAGGAAAATCGATTTACCCCAATTAATACTGATTAATTAAGCCATTTCCCTAAAAGTTAGATTTAGGAAAATTAATTAATTGGCTAATTAATTCTAATCAAGGTCTTTTCTTGTGAAACATTTTCTGGGTATTGGAGAACATCTGTTCCTTAGCCTTATAGACACACTTTGGGACTGTAACACAAGTCCAAGCTACACAAACTAACAGTATAGTGATCTTCTACAATAATCTATGGATGTAATGTTGTCTCTATGGCCCCTTGTGCAACTTAAGAGGGGGTTTTAAGTTTTGAGATATTTTGGCTAATCCTCAGTTTTGGCCACATGCTAGCCCACTATCTGGGTAGTTGATGCCATTTATGGACCAACTTATGGGTAGTTGTGGCTTGTTACACTCATTACTGCCCTTCTTTGTATTTTATTGTATTTTTGGTCTAGTGCCTTGACCCTAGTGGAATGGTATAAATACACCATCTCCCTCATTTGTATCTCATCTCATTCAAGCGAGTTTATTCATTCTTTTACTGAGGCACCCCTATACTTATGTTGCAAACTCTCTTGAAGTCATATCTGTTCATCATTAAGCAGATGTTATATTTCAGGTTGTTTATCTTAGTAGATTTTCTTTTGTTCATTTTCTAATTAAATATTTAGAACTTATAAATGTTTCAGAGCTCAGAATATGAAAGCAAGTTCTTGCCAGTTTAAACAAAATCAGGGAATTGCAAACTCATAAGTTCATTTTGTAAATGTCCATCATCAAAACTGGATATTCATTAAAAGATTCATAAAGAAAGTCTGGAGAAATAACATCAATTCACAACAAACAGAACCTATATAAATGTACAAGGTAAAATCATACCGGACTAGCTTTGATGACCTTGAATGCTGGAACTACCATAACGGTCACCGCAAAGAATGTCATGGTATCTAAACCTAAATCATTAATCACATCTACTGCATTTGCAATTTCAAGCTCAGCATTAATCCGATGTTTTCTCCATTTACAGTTTTTATGGTTCTTGAAACCACTTTTGTGGCTTATTTTCCAGTCTATTACTGAATGCAGAGGAAGAGAGGACTGAAAGCCTCTACATTGATAGCATTTGCTAATCAGGCATGAACTTGACTTAAGATTCCTGATTCTGTAATCACCGAAAACACTCTCCAATTTTGCAAGTCCTTTAGAGATAACACCAGATATTATGTAACATGAATTAGCCTGCACAGCTGCCCCTATTGTAGAATATGGTGTACAAATATAACACGGCCATGCACCAGTGTGTTCCTACAATCAATAGAGTTAAGCAGTCAGATAATCAGTATGTGTATTCATGTTTTGTTTATATTTAACTACCAAAACTGAAAGAAGATTATCACAATGCAGGATACCATGACCTTGCTTAATTTGGTTCCAACCATCTAAAAATGTTAGCAGATACCACATGCAGTTAACAAGTAGAAAATAATTGGTCACAATCGACATTTGTAAGTGACTTCCAAACATTCAACAGGCAGTACTGCAGATAGCAATGAGTTGTATACCAAAATTTATCGTACAATAACTAGCAATTTCTCAGACAAAATGTGTACATGAGCTGACATATTGATAATATAGATGTGCTCTATATATTGAATTAATGGAAATAACGTTAAATAGAAAAATGTCATTATCTTTGATTCTGAAAAAGAGAAATTCCTTAATATATGATTTCATGGGAGTAATTGTGATGTAATGTGTTCTTTTTTCATGGATGCTTATGGTGGATCTTGGATGATGCATGGTGAAGTCAGCTTATTTGCTTTGTCATGGTATTATGTTACTTGGGATGAATGTTCATGTGCTAAGTTAGTTTATTTGGTATTGGCTTCATTGTCCTTTGTTAACCTAAACCCTTCTTCCAAGAATTTAAAGAATAGAGATATATTTTTATTTCCCTTAATCATACGATAAAATTTGGGAACCTAGATCTCAAAGCCTAGGGTAAGTTAGGTTATTTTCCCTAGTTTGTTTGGATTTATCACTCCAAGGAAACCCTAGAAACGTTTGATTCCTAGATTCCATATGCCCTAGATTGAGAAGGCACTAGTCCATATCTAGGCACGAAATTTTGTGGAGAGGTTAGAATACATGAGATCTCCAAAACCCAGAAATCTTTTATGGAAATTCTACCTAGAAGTGACTCAATTAGATTAGTAACCACTTTTTAAATATTCTCTAAGTCTAAACTTAGAGAATATGGTTAATTAATCAGTATTAATTGAGATAAGGCGGATCGACCCAGAAATGATCCTAGCCATTGATTACGTTTTAATCTTGGCCATTGGTGCTCCAACAGTGGATTATAAAAGAAAGTCGATGTGGTGATGGAGATGATCCAGTGCAGATACTCAGTTGCCTAGGCAATTCGATTTTCTCAGTAGCAGCAGCTCAGTAGAGAAGATAGAGCCAAAGGGTGAGTAGCAAGTGGAAGAGGAGAGCAGCAGCATTCTGGGAAAAAAAATTCAATTCCCGGAAAAGTCGAAGGAAGGAAGGCCGAAATCTTCAAAGGGCCAGCGTAAGGACTGCGCAGAGGCTCACGCAGGGATCTCAGTGCAAAGGTTGGGGAAGCTATTTTAGAGGCAGAAAATAGTTGTGGGGTAAGAGAAAATTCTCGCAATATTTTTGCCAATATTTTCTTCAGATTAGATTGTCAACTAGGCATCTAGATTATTGTACTCAGAATTGTTGCTGAACATTAATAATAAAACCCTCATCTGCTACACCGGTTTTCCCAAGTTGGGGTTTTCCAAGGACAATTGTCCAAAAATAACTGTGTCAATTTTATTGTGTGCTAGAATATCTCAGTTTCCAGTATTTTATTTTCCGCAGTATTTTTATGGTGAAAATTGCAGTTGTGATTTTATTCAATATTTTTCGTAGTAAATAAACTGCAGAATTAATTTCTGAATTAGAAGAATAATCTCTGGTAGCTGCAATAGATTAATTTTCACATGGTATCAGAGCATAATTGATCAGCCAGGAAGCTCAGAAGAAGAGAAAGGAATTTCGTTGTTCAGAGGGAGCAGCAGATCGAAATTCCCAAAGAGACTGCACAGAGCCCAAAACAGGGAGTTCGAGTTGCTAGGGCAACAGTTCAATTTTTCAGTTGGAAGGAGGCAGGAAAATCAAATTGCCCATATTAGTGATTCCAGTAGTCCGAGGGAGCAGTTGTAGCTCAGATTTTCATTGAGCAGAATACTGGTTGGATGCAAAGAGTTTTGTTGCATGCTACAGAACAGAATTTGCGTCGGGAGGAAAAGAGAAATAGCACACTAAATTTGTTCCAGTATAGCCATGGACAAAAGTAACATTCATGAGACTTCAAATTTGTCTTTTAGATTGGAAGACGAATTTTCTTGCTTAGCAGGATCAGCTTCACAGGGGGTCTAGTACATAGACAATAGAGCTTCATCTCACATGACAGGGGTTAGAGAACATTTCTCTAGCTACAAAGAGGAGCAGATGGATTTCCAGATTACTATGGGAAACAAAATGAAATGTACTCCAGCAAGGAGAGGTACCATAGATTTTCCGGGGGAGTTAGGAGCAAGAACCAGTGCTTCAGATGTATTGTATGTTCCAGGATTGGGTATGAACCTGATTTCAGTATCCCAGTTACAGGATAAAGGGTACGATGTTGACTTCATAGGGAAGAAATTGTATGTCAAACACCTGAGTTGGAACAAGGTAAGACAGATTGGAGTTTGAAGTAATAGGTTGTACTGGTTACAAATTGATTCTCCAATGGCACTGATAGGCAGCAACAGTAGCAGTGGGAAGGAGTTGAATGAATTATGGCACAGAAGAATGGGACATCTACATCATGGAGCACTCAGGATGCTCAAAGAAACCGTAACAGGGGTTCCTGAGCTGGGAACTAACCACAATGATGTGTGCAGAGGGTGCGTACTTGGGAAGTATGCTAAGGCGACATTTTCAAGGAGTGACAACAGAGCTGATGGCATATTACGACTTATACACTCAGATATTTGTGGCCCGATGTCCACTAGAGCTCTCAACAGTGCCGAATATTTCGTCACCTTTATTTATGATCATTTCAGGAAAACCTGGATCTACTTCTTAAAGACCAAGGATGAGGTTTTTGATCGTTTCAGAGAGTTTAAAGCTCTCATGGAGAATGCGACAGGGAAGAAGATCAAGGTACTTCGCTCGGATAATGGTGGAGAGTATATTGATAAAGACTTCACAGATTTCTGTACAAAGGAAGGCATCAAAAGAGAATGGACAACTCCATGTAATCCACAGCAGAATAGTGTAGCAGAGTAGAAGAACAAAACCATTGTTGGAGCTGCAAAGGCTATGTTATATGACCGGGATCTACCCAGAATTCTGAAGGCAGAAGCATGTATGGTGGTAGTGTATATTCAGAACAGGACTCCTCATAGAGCATTGGGGAAAAATGCCAGAAAGAGTCTTCATGGGGAAGAACTCTAAAGTCGGCCACCTCAAAATTTTGGGCAACATTGTTTATTGTCACGTGCCAGATGATAAAAGGACCAAACTGGATCAAACTGCAGATAAGGGTTTTTCGTTGGGTACAACGAAACCTCAAAGGCATTCAAAATCTACATTCCTAGCAGTAGGAAGATAGTAGTAAAGCGAGATGTGAAGTTCATGGAGGACCGAGCTTTCAGAAGGTCGCGTGAGATGCCTACAAGTAATCAGAATCAGTCAGCAAAAGATCCTTTAGTCCAGCAGCAGGGGCAGCCACAGGAGCAGCCAGTGGGACAAGCAAGAGGACAGTGACAAGGGTCAAGTACTGTGACCAGTACCAGTATTTTCTCAGGTGCAGGAAATCCGGGGAGTTCTCAGCAGATGGAGTAACAGAGACAGGATGAGTAGGAGCTGGCAGAACCTCCCACGACCAATGGTCGAGCCAGCAGAGGGATTCGTCGAACATTAAGGGATGCAGAGGAGTTTATTGGAACTCCTAAGACGAGCAAGAGACAGCGCAGACAGCCTGACAGGTACCAAGAATTGGTAGCTCAGGTTGCATAACCTTCCAGCTTTCAGGAGGCCACACAGCATCAGGTGTGGATAGATGCCATGGTAGAAGAGTATAGCTCTATCATGACAAATGATGTTTGGGAGGTAGTGCCTAGGCCAGAAGACATATCAATTGTAGGTTCGAGGTGGATCTATAAGATCAAATATGTGGTAGACGACAGTGTGGAGAAGTACAAGACCAGGTTCGTGGCAAAGCAGTATGCACAAAAGGAAGGGATATATTATGAGGAAACCTTCACCCCAGTTGCCAAATACACTTCTATCCAGTCGGTTATATCTCTAGAAGCATAGATGGGATGGCAGATTCACCAAATGGACATCAAGACAACCTTATTGAACAGAGTGATAGAGGAGGAAGTGTACATAGAATAGCCAGAGGGCTTTGAGACTCTAGAGAGGTGCACGCGTGTTTGCAAATTGAAGAAGGCTCTATATGGGCTCAAGCAGGCTCGCAGGGCACGGTATGGTAGAATTGACACCTACTTGTAGTATATGGGGTTCGTCAAGAGAGACGCAGATCCCAACCTTTACTATTTGATGGTAGAGGATGACCCCCTCATTCTAGTTTTGTATGTGGATAATCTATTCTTGACAGGATCATCGGGGCTCATAGAGGATTGCAAGAGGACCCTGGCAGTAGAATTTGACATGAAGGATTTGGGGTTGATGCATTATTTCCTAAGATTGGAAGTGTGGCAGAAGGATGGGGAGATCTTCCTTGGGCAAGGAAGATACGCTACAGATATTTTGAAGAGGTTCAAAATGCAGGATTCCAAACCCATGTACACACCTATGATTACCAATTGGAAGAAGATAGATGCATCAAAAGACAAGGATGTTGACTCCACCTTGTATAGACAACTCATTGGGTCTTTCATGCATCTGGTCAACGCTAGGCCGGATATTTGCTTCACAGTCAATACCGTTAGTCAGTTCATGGTGGAACCGAAAAGGGTACATTGGGCAGCAGCGAGGCATATTCTGAGGTACATTCGAGGCATAATTGGGTATGGATTGAAATATACTCGAGAGGATGACGTTAGACTTTGTGGGTACACAAATGCAAATTGGGCAAGCAGTTCAATGGACAGGAAAAGTACCTTTGAGTACTGCTTCAGTGTTGGATCAGGGATGGTTTCTTGGTGTAGCAAGAAGCAGAACTCAGTAGCACTGAGCTCTGCAGAAGCAAAGTATATGGCAGCTAGCACAGCTACGTGTGCGATGCTATATGGCTTCAGAAGTTGCTAGTAAGCTTGTTCAAGCAGAGGATGGAAGCGACTAGTGTCTATTGTGATAATCAGAGTTGCATAAAGCTCTCTAAGAATCCAGTGTTTCATGACAGGTCGAAACACATCGATATTCGGTGTCACTTCATCAGAGATTGTGTACAACGAGCAGCAGTCCAACTACAGTATGTTCCCACAAAAGAGCAAGTTGCAGATATACTCACGAAAGCTCTACGGAGAGCTAAGTTCGTCTATTTCAGAGAACATATGGGTATTGTGGAGAACTCGTTTCAATAGCAAAGACATGCTATTTTGGATGTTGCAGTTGCAGCAGCAACAAACGAGAGGGAGTTGCAGTGCAAATGTAGTGTTGGCAGCAGTATGGCAGGGTCAGCAGTAGCACAGATGCAGCGTATATCAGAGTTGCGCAGTAGTTGGTAGGCAGCAGCAGCCCGACATCAGCAACGTAACAGGAGATGATGCAGAGACAAAATGTTGCTATAGGAAGCAACAACACTAGAACACATTCCTCGCTAAGAGGGAGAGTTACTTTTTGTAGCATCAGATGTGTTCTAGCCACAAAATTTTGTGGAGAGGCTAGAATACATGAGATCTCCAAAACCCAGAAATCGTTTCTGAAAATTCCGCCTATAAGTGTCTCTTTTAGACTATTAACCAATTTTTAAATATTTCCTAGGTCTAAACTTAGGGAATATGGTTAATTAATCAGTATAAATTGAGATAAGGCGTGAATCATCTAAAAACTCACACAGATCGACTCAGAAATGATCCTAGCCATTGGTTAAGCTTTAATCTTTGTCATTGGTGCTCTAACAGTGGATTATAAAAGAAAGTCGATGTGGTGATGGAGATCATTCAGTGCAGATAATCAGTTTCCCAGGCAATTCAATTTTCTCATTAGGAGCAACTCAGCAGAGAAGATAGAACCAGAGGGTGAGTAGCAAGTGGAAGAGGAAAGCAGCAACATTCTGGGATTATATTTTCAATTCCTAGAAGAGTCGAAGGAAGGAAGACCAAAATCTTCAGAGGGCCAGCGTAGGGACTGTGCAAAGGTTGGGGAAGCTATTTCGGAGGCAGAAAATAGTTGTGGGGACAGAGAAAATTCTCACAATATTTTTGTTAGTGCTTTCTTCAGGTTCGATTGCCAGCTGAGCATCTAAATTATTATACTCAGAATTGTTGCTGAACATTAATAATAAAACCCTCATTTGCTGCACCAGCTTTCCCAAGTTGGGGTTTTCCAGGGACAATTGTCCAAAAATAACTGTGTCAAATTTATTTTGTGTGTGGTAGAATTTCTCAGTTTCCAGAATCTTATTTTCTGCAATATTTTTATGGATAAAATTGCAGCTATGGTTTTATTCATTATTTGTCGTAGTAAATAAACTGCAGAATTAATTTCTAAGTTAGAATAATAATCTCCAGTCAATGTTCCACCAAGACTCTGGTGTGGGGAAACGCACAGGGGGGGTGTGTGGAGTACCCTCAAATTTTAGGGAAATTTCAAGGGTGCGGGGAGACATCGAGGTATATATATATAAAATTCAAGTTCATATTCATTGTTCAAATAATGAAAACATAAATATTAAATAGACTAATAGTAATATGGATACCAATACATTGAAAATTGAAATTTGATCCACACATAAAATTTAAATTCATAATTGAATTCAATAATTTAATAATGACATACACTGATCCATCTTCATCATTCATTTTGATACATACATCATTCATATGACATACTCATTATTCCTCTATACCATGAGATTCGATAAAAAAATTCAATAATGAAATATTCAAATACATTGATCCATATGATTCATCATTCTACTATCTACATTGATTTAAAAATTAGATTCATCATTCATCATTCTAGAATCTAAAATGAAAGCAAAACATACTAGTATATTACAGTCTACTATGTACTATATACTAGATACTGAAGTTTGAACACTAAATTTATATAACTCAAAGTTTCAAACTCAAAAATAGTTAAGAGTGAAGAGTCAATAATCAGGTTTAGGTCATCAATATCTAGTGTCACAACTCAAAAGTTAAAACTGAAAAGTAAAAATGCATAATGAGCACTGAAAATAAAATCCACATCAAGGACTCAATCTCAATGATTGGTCCTCTCCATCCTTCTGCTGCATGAAGTCATTGGGACCATCAATGGGAATGTCAATATCTAAGTCAGAGTCACTCTCTTAAGTAACCAATGGAACTCCAACCAAACCATGTTGCAACTCATCTGGTCCATCCTCATCATCTATCCATGCACTATCCTCTGGATCCACATCCCATCGTGTTATCAGACCCTTCCGATACTCTGGTGTCTTCCTATGTGCAATATGTAGAGAACTGTGCACTGTAACTAACTTCTTCGCTCTCCTAGAGGAAAGTCTATTCCTCTTTATAGAGTGGATGAAGCTAGATGTGGACCAATTCCTCTTTGTTACAGAGGAACTAGCAATCTGAAACAATAAGTGAATAGCAAGCTGTTGGATTTCTGGAGCATCATCCCCATGCATGGTCCACCAACCAATGGGGTCAGTTTGGCCTAAATCATCACAATCTTCCCTTGCATCATGCTTGTTGAAGGGACTATTGAGACTTGCAAAATGCATCCACTGTCTCCTAATTGTTCTCCCTTCTTCGGAACTATACATCTTTGTAATGGCAGCGTGAAATCCCTCTTTGACCTTTGGATCTTCAAAGGGAAGAATTCTACCAGTCCTTGCCACATACCATTTTGGGTTGAGTGCATATGCTGCCATGTGCAAAGGTGTATTCATTCGATCCCACATACTTTGTATAACGGGTCGAATCTGGGTTGTATAGAACTCTAAGGAAGGATCTTTCTCTCGAATGGCCACCCTTACTTGATCCAACATACTATCAAAAGTCTCATAGATTTCTCCAAAAGTAGAAGAATCTATGTCAGTGTAGCGAATGACCTCAACTACAAGACATAAAAGTGACACCAAATAACCACAATCTATCCACCAATCATTATCCAATATCTGAATCTTGATTTTATTCATTTTCTCTGTCTTGGGTTCCGCCCATCTGTTCCAATTTGGAGTCACAACCATGGCCTGCAATGCTGACTGCACTTTCAACATCCTCTCTAATAAAAAAAATAACTAACATATCTGGTATCAGTAGGCTTGAGGAATTCCTTCCTCGCATAAGACCTATACATGGCTAAAGAGGTATGGTGATTGCAAATATTTATCTGCGCATTTCTTGCAGTTGTCACCGTCACCAAGTTAAATACCCACTCAATTTTTCCAATGTTTTTCAATGCATTATTGAGTGCATGCACACAACAAGGGGTCCATAAAATATGCATGTATTTACTTTGAACCATTAATCCTACTAATCTACACACTGTTGTTGCATCTGTGACAACCTGTACAACACTTGTAGATCCAACCTTCTCTACAGCATCACGAAGAAGCTCAAATTGGAAAGTTGCATCTTTGCACTTTCTAGAATAATCAATAGCTCTAAGAAAGAAAGGCCTCTCTCGGCAAGTAACTGTGATGTTGATAAGTGGACGTTTGTCAATGTCTGTCCACCCATCCATAACGATATAACAACTTTCCCTCGCCCATGTCTGCCTCAAATTTTCCTTTTGCACATTAATATTGGCCACTTTCCTTTTTAATATCATTGTCCTCAACTTATTTTCCGCTAGGGGCACATATGAGGGTCCCGCTGCTGCAATTGCCTTGACCATCTCCTTGTAGTAAGGAGAACGACTAACAAGGAAAGGAATAACATTGGCAAAAAGAAATTTTCCAAGGGAATCATCTGGATCATCACGGTTGAACTTACCATACATCCCTGCAAGAGTTGGCCCCACTACACAAGAACGGGAACCCTTAGTCCCAACAAGAGATGGTGGAGGCATATTTTTCATTTGTTTTATTTTTCTTTTGGAGCTTGGGGCTTCATCAATATTTTGGTGAGTTTGGGCCATGAAATTTTTACTTGAGAAGGTGCCCTTTGCATCTGCTGCCATTTGCATCCTCAAGAGTTCTGATTTTTGTAGTAAGGTTAATTTTGTACATATATGAACCCCTTTGCCACCTACACCCGAAAGATGCATCTTGATCTGACTATAACTCCCAACCCAAGAATAACCACAAACATTGAATTTCCAATGGCATGTCCCACCTCTTTGTTTTCCTGGTTTTGGTTGAGTTGAAGAGTCAACCATTTTGGTAACATCTAACAAAAGAGGTTTGCTTGGATTAAATGTCCCATTTGCATATTCTGCCAATGACTTTGATGGGGTTGCAGTTGCACTGGGAGAAACACTAGTTGCACTACTACCATGGGTTTCATTCATTGTTGATGGGATTTCAAATCCAAGTGGATTTTCTGTTTGAAAATCATATTCACTATCATTGTTAGTGGCACTGTGGCTGCTTATGCTATTGTGATCAACGATTTTACACTTGCAGCTTATTGTGTTTTACTTTATTTTGCATTTTTTTTGTTTTTCAGCCTTGCAAGAAGGGTTTTAAAAATTAAAAAAATCTCATAATGTAAATTAAAATTTACAATACAAAATCTACTAGAATTAAATTATTAAAATTTAAAAACTTTAAAAACGTTACAGAAGCTATAGACAACCAAAAAAAAAATTACAATGAACAATCTACTATTCACTGTGTTCATTAAATTTTTAAAATTTAAAAACATTACAGAACTTCCTACGTAGAAGTTAGAAGTTAGAAGTTATAGAATTTAAAAAATAAAATAAAATATTACATTGTACACTGTACACCACTGTTCATTGTGTTAAGCAACAACAAAAAAAAATTAAAAACAATTTGAATTTACCTGGAGGATTCCTGCCTATGGAGCAAACCTAGCAGTAGGTGAGAAGGCATTTGAACTTTGCATACTCAGCCCTGTATGAGAGCAGGTGAAGGAGCTTGAAGTTAGAAGTTGGAGGTCGAAGGCAGCCTACAGGAGAGCAGGAGCAAGATGGCATAGGTAGGAGGCCGACAGATGGCATAGGTAGGAGATCAACGGCAGTGGACACATGTCGACAGCACAGGCAGCGCTGAAGCGAGGAGGTCGACGGCACAGGCAGCGTTGGAGTGAGGAGGTCGATGGCACAGGCAGCGTTGGAGCAAGGAGGTCGACAGCACAAGCAGCACTGAAGCAAGTCTCGACAGGTCTTGGTGACGACAAGAGGATGGCTCGACGATGATGGGAGCTCTTCAGCGTCTTTTAGCAAGTCGAGTTGACCAAATGAAATAAAAGATGAACTTTTAATTTTATTAAACCTAGCTTTTCTTTAATTTTTTGCTTTATTTATTTTTAATTTATCTTAAATTTTAAATTTTTTTAATTGTTTTGATTTTTTAAAAGGATATTTTCATTTTTATTTTTAAATTGGGTCTTATTAGACAACCTTAAGGGGGAACGTGTCCCCCTTCAAAAGGGACGCCTAGAAGCACCCCTTTTGAGGGGGGACGCCCAGACGCGTCCTTTTTGGGGAGTCTAGACCCCCACACTAGGGAAACACACCCCCTTGTGTCTCCCCAAGACTCCCCAAAAAGGGTGCGCAGGGAAACGCACCCATAGTAGACTCCCCGTCCCGAGTGCGAGGGGTGCGTGCACCTGACCTTGGGGGACGCGTCCTCGTGGGACACTGTCTCCAGTAGCTGCAATAGACAAACTTTTCACAACACTATCACCCCTATAAATCACCAAGGGAAAACTCATTTTCCCTTGGGATAATTCTCTGCAAATTCTTCAGCCAATACTCCATTGATTGCTAGCTTCTCTCATCCCCCACAAAATTCTTCTGCGCCCTTCAAGTAGCAAGCACTTCTTGAAATAAACTTGTCAAATAGCTCCTCAATGATTTGAAATCAACTCCCCAAATTCTCTCTTAGGGTGACACTCGAAGTGCATCGAAGGAAGAGTTGGAATTCCACTTGGAAATTCCTTGTGCTAAACAACACAGTTGTCTTGGCTAAACAGCTCAAGAGAACTAAGGTTGAATTATAAAATGACCAAAGATGCCAAAAGTGAGGCCCTCAAGCTCTATTTATAATTTGTTGGCCTATTCTCCTCTTGTGGTCCCCACTCTCTTTCTCTCTCTCCTAATTTGCACTTCCTTTTCTTTTCTCTCTCCTCCAAGAGTGTGAGTTCCCTCCTTGGGTCGAATTTCTCTTTCCTATGGCCCCCACATTCCACTAGATCTACAATTTTTCCTTTTTTCTCTTAAGTCCCAAAACTAGAAATGTCCCCTCTTTCCAAAATTGCCTCTAATGTGGAAAATAAAAATTGGGGACATCACAATCCTCCTCACCAAAAATTGTTTGTCCTCAAGCAATGCCTGAACAAGTGCCCTATCTAATTGTGGACCACCACTATCACCGCCAATAATACTAGAGTCCCAGATGTGCCATTGAGTCATCCCTGATCTCTGCATTGTCCTGTCATGAAGGAATCTCTCAATACTAGGATCCCAAGCCATCCTGATCAATGTGAAGCACCCCTTGCTTTGCTCATTGTCTTGCCAGGTATAGGTACCAGAAGCCCACTGCATACTATCAATAAGTAGAGCATCATGATAATGTATGACTTTGTCCAACTCCCCATGAATTTGTCCTACTGAGTAGTTCACCTCCTGCATTCCAAGGGTAATCTCCTGAAGATACAACCCAATCCCTGTGGGGATGAAATCTCTCATGCATGGGCTTCCCATGATATCCTCCCACTGACCAATCTACCATGCTGATGAAGTCCCCCATGCCATAAACGAATCACTAAAGCCCAATGGAAGATCTGAATGATCTTCTATTATAGAAATCAGCTCATCCCCAAGGGTTGTTATACTGCCATGTCTTGTGATGCCCGGATCCCAAGCTTGTCTATAAAGGGTGCCACCATGTTGTCACTGCGCCACTCAGATCATGACGGTATGCCCATCACACACAAGATGTATCCTCCTCTCTTGGGACCTAATGGCAACAATATCTATAGAGTCCCACCACATCTAGCCCAAGCATCTCCATGATGTCACGACCTACCCATCCAACACTCACCCTGATCAGTAGCAGCAACAAGGAAAACCAGCCTTGTCGTGCGACAAAGGCCTCAACACTCTCCCACATGTCAAACCAAAGGTGATTTGGGTCATCCTCTATTCTGATCCCGCTGATCACGAAACAAAGAGTCCAATCAACCAACCAAATCCCTACATCCCACAGCCAGAACGGTTGCGGCATAGTCCTGACAGCTGCTGGCACCAACCTGTACCACATCTCAGGCCCCTGCGTGCAATCAATATATGGACTCCATACATCACGAACTAATATGGTGCGTGCAAAACTGCCCCATGCAATGGGATTTGTCATCCTACCCCCTGAAATTGCTCCCCAATACTACCTGGATTCTAAACATCTGCCTGCAAGTAAGGTCCACCAACTATTTTAGATGCTCCTGAGACGCCTCGAAATGTCTCACCCAAACGAGGTCATGCCTCTCCCTAAGTGTGGGCTCAAGGATGGTGCAAGTGTTACCCCTGTAGAAGATCGAACTACCCCCAAGCCTGCATCCACCAACTCGCACCTTAACCATATGCCACAGCTGGAAAGCCTCTCTCCTGATGCATCGTATCCCGTCCAGCTATCTCAGATGAACCTCTTGAGCCCTGTTGCTCGCAATGAGAGCATCAAGAGACAATATCCAAGTCCCTGTGTCAGTGTACAATGTTGGAGAGTGATAAAGGGAAGCTCACAGTTGGCACTGTGATCAACTCGCTCTTCAAATTTGAGTGTACCAAACCCAATGGTGTGCCTAATTCCCTCATCAGGATATCTCTCTAGCGACAGCACCCTAACAACCTATTATGCATTGTCATGCTCTGCTGCACACAAATACATACCCCTGCACTCCTCTACATAGCCCTGAACTTTATGGCACAACTCCATGCACCACTGGAAACCAACGCTCAATTCCATGCCACCATGTACCATAGGGCATCCCACATGCACCCATGCATCCACAACTCTGCTAGTACACCCACCACGAAGTGATCTACGCCTCCTCATCTGTCCAAGTACACCTAAGTGGCCCAACTTCTCATATCTTTGATTACTCTTGTGGAACCCTAGAAAGGTTCTTTGTGAAAACCCTAACTTAAGGGTATGTTGATGATTATGTGTGAAACCCTAACCTACTTAGGGTTATTGATGAAGTCTAAAGAAAATGTTTGATGCTTTGATGATGTCATGTTTGGGGTTTTGGTATAGTTATGAAAACCCTAGCTTGTTAGGGTTGAGTTGAATGGTGGTAACTGAAATCTCAAACCTTTGAAGTTTTAGTAAATTAGGGTTTGTTGTGTCATGTATTGAAACCCTAGATCTTTAGGGTTTGGTAGGGTGTATAGGCAAGACCCTTATTTTAGATAATGTCCCAGAAATGAAATCCTAGGTATACGTGTGTTTGTCCGATCGAAACCCTAGTTTGATCAAGTATGTCTAAATATATTGATGTTTGTATCATTGGGTTTGACTAACACCCGTTATGATATGCTTGTGCTTAATAATGGAATCCTAGATATGTGTGTTGACCCAATGGTCATGAGTTCTAGGATTTGGAACTAAGACCTAATCAAAGTTTGATTCTCTAGGATGATAATATTTGTGAATTCCAGGGTTTTGTAACTAAACCTTAGTAGAATTTTGTAATGACCCACCTACAACTATAAATAAAATACGAATATTAGCATACATACAAGACCTCCATGCGATAGCTGCGTATGCATGGACCCACATGTATCGCTCTATATATATGCTGGTTACTACAGGGAGAGATATAAATTAAGGTAATGGATTAATTATTGAAATAAATCTCCACCTCACCAGAATATCATATATATCAAATTTAATACGTATACCACCTTAAATATATATATATATATATATATATATATATGTATGATAAATCCTTAAAACTAAAGAAAATGTTAATTTTAATTTACAAATTATATTTAAAATTAAAATTAATAAAATAATAATTAAAATTATAAACTAAATAATCAAATTAATTTATTAAATAATAATAAATTTTAATTAAATAAAATCCTACATATTCAAAATAAAATCCATAAAATCAAATGAGATTTGATTTTTATAAAAAGCTACACGTAACAAAAATAATGACACGGAGATGGGAAGAAGGCGATGGGTAGAGAAATAAAAAGAGAAGAAAATCTTGAGGAAGGGGAGGCGAAGAAACAGAAATTTCTTATTTCTAAGAATCTTGCTTACCGAGAGGAAGAGTTCCATTGTTCTTTATGTTTTTGGGCACGGGGGACCAAATTGCATCAATTGAGCCACACTGTGGGACTGAGTACCTAGGTTGTACCCAGTTTCGCTGGGTGGTTTTTGTCTTTTGGTAACAGGACTGGAACAGGAGCAACAGGAGAAAATTTTGTTAAGAGTATTTTTGGCGAAATCACATAGATAATCATTTGTCGACGCGTTTTGAACCAACCAGTGTGGTTCATCGTCAGGACAAGTTGAAGAACCAGATCCAGCTTATCATGTTAAATAGTCTGAGCAGAGATTACAACGGCTAGTTAACGGCTAATTTTGACTAAGAGACCCAGGTCAAAAATTAAAACTAAAATTAATATTATAATATTATTATTAATTATATATAGTCCATAAATTCAAGGTTAGTTAAATATTTAATTCATTAATCTATGTTATGGATCACAGAAGTCTAAATTCCTTAATAATTTCCCTGCAAGGAGAAAATTCTTCTGAAGCACCTTCAACCACAGTAAACTAAGTACTCAACAGCGAATCAATGAAGTTTTGATGTTATGAATTATGTTTAAGTTCATAAAATAGTTTCCATATTTTGTTAAAGAAAAATGTATGAGTAAATCAGGACCTTACATTCTTGTTGAATAAATTAGAGCCTTACAAAGTTCAAATCTATGATATATGATGACAATGTGATAATTTGAGATTTGTGTAAGATTGTTAAAATCTGAATTTTTGTTATGATTGATGTTTGATTGTTGAGAATTAGTAAAATATAGGGTTTACAACAAACCCTAGTGGAAGCTAGTCATGTTGTTACTTTAAATTGAATTGTGATTGGTTTTGATTATTAAAGCTGATGTATGAAATCTAGGGGTTCGCACTAAATCCTAGTGGAAGTCTAACATTTGAGATCTAAAGTTGTTATATGCATTGTAGAACTATATTTGTTGAAATTTCTTCTAGGGTTTGAAATAGGGTACGTCATACCTCTGAAAGAAACATTGAAACCCTAGATGTAATGAAGGTTGTTATGTTTGAAATGCTCAAAGTCTTGATGATATAGTCTAGGGTTTATGACAAAAACCCTAGCAAGAAGTTGAAAAGTATGTTTCTCTTGTTTGTAACTATGTTTGGGTATTTGATGTCTAAAGTTGAATGTTTCCAATATTATATGATTATGATATGGTTAACTTCATGCTTCTATAGATTTGATTGTACTTGTTATCTAAGTTGTGCAGGTACATAATCTTCAACATAGTGAAGATGCTCGTAAGTAAAGCTGATATGATAAGCATGATGAAGAAAGTTATGATGGTCATGATAACTCTAATGAGAAAGATGGAAGCCATGAAGGATTCTTCGATGTCATAGAAAAGAAGTTGACCTCCCTAAGTTAAGAGGGAGCTTGGATGAAAAGAATCTCCCTAAGTTAAGAGGAAGCTTGGATGAAAGGAATCTCCCTAGTTGAAAGGAAGGGCATATCTTAGTCAAGATGGACACCTTAAAAGAAGAAATTGGAGAATGCATTTTGAGGAGCTAAGCAAGATCTGATATGTTGCTACATGAGAAGTAGGAAAGGAAGATCTATGATTGAGGAATCTTCTGTCAAAGATTCGCTTGAAAGCCTTACTATGATAAATTGAGAAGCAACATTTAGTTGCCTGAAAGACCCCGGAGGTTTGTATTTATTTATGTGCATTTGAAAGTTTGTTACTAATTGGGGTTGTGCTTGTACAAGTAAATCTCTTGGAGGTTTGATAGCATGTTTTACATGCTTATTGTTATTGATCAATTTGATCGGGAGAGATTTGTTGTTACTAATATGTTTGATCAGGGAGGATTGGTTACTGATTGGAGTAATCGAGAAAGTTGAGGCTTTGTGTGTGAGACACATTGCCTGGGAGGACATTTGGCCCGCACTTTGTGTTGATGTCTAGTTCCCGAAGTAGGGAGGGTGGCATTGGTCATGGAGCTCTAAACTCGAATACGCACCTAGATCCATGGGTTTATGGTTAGCAAGTAAGCTTGATGGTACCTAAAGAGGCTGAAAGCTTTAGCCCATCTTAGTCCCACTCGAATAGATTGCCCTGGTCAGGAATCTAGTCTGTGGCATTGCGGTGCCTAAACTATTGAGAGACCTTGGATAGATTGCCTTGGTCAAGAATCTAATCCATGGCATTGCAAAGCCTAAAATTCATCATGGTTCATGTGTCTTGAGATCTTCCTTATACTTATGAATACCTCCCTAGTTAAGAGGGAGTGTTGAAATATATAACTAGGTCTGGTCTTCATAAATGTATTTATCAAAAAAGTGAAGAAAATATTTTTTATTTATCAAAAAAATGAAGAAAATATTTTTTTTATTATTATAACTTATTAAAGCATGGGTTTCATGCTTGGGTCATCATGTTTTATGTCAAAGTCCCCATTGAGGACTTCTAGGGTTTATTCTGAGTCATTAGAGTCATCATCCATTAAAAGAGACCCTTCTTGGGCTTTTGAATCATGTAAAAAAATTAATATTGAGTCAAATATGCTATCTGTCCCCTCCACACCAAGTCGGCCTCAAGAAGGACAATTCGACCTCACTGGATGTTGATTTTTTGTAGCATCGAATGTGCTCTAGCCATGAAATTTGGTGGCGAGGCTAAGGCACATGAGATCTCCAAGACTCACAAATCATTTCGAGAAATTCCAACCAAATGAAGAGATATTAAAATAATTAATATTTTTAATGGGTCCCTTAGTCTAAACTTAGGAAAATAAAAATATTAATGTGTATCAATATAAAATGGGTGAGAAAGTTCTAAGTGACGACGATCAAGCTAGTTCTAATCTTAGCCGTTGATTAGGGACTTAATCTCAGTCGTTGAATCGTCAACAGGAAAAGTACAAGAGGAAGCTTGAGGGTCAGTTGGAGACACACCAAGAGAGATCAATAATTCAATTTTCTGGGGCAAGGTTTGCTGAGAAAATCAAGTTAGTGATCAGTTGCAGCGAGGGGCAATTCAGCAAGGGATTTTCATCCAAGGTTGAAGAATACATAGCAGAGAGGCAGTGAAGTGTTGGGAGAGACAGCGCAGGCCCAAGAAGAGCTAACGTAGAGGCTGAAGGAGGCAGCGCAAAGGATGTAGAGGGTCGTAGAGGCTAATGCAAAAGCTGTAGAGGCTGACGTAGAGGACGCAGAGGGCTTCAGAGGCAATGCTGGGAAGATTTTGTAGGGCAGACTAGGAGCAGATCAGCCAGGAGAGGGTGACACAGTTCCTGAAGAGTGACGCAGTACCAAGGCAGTGCTTGGAGCAGCTTCCACTGTCCAGCACAAGGAACAATCAGAGTCACTATCGGGTTGATCATCCGATTGCTGATTTGCCGGAATATCTAGCTCCGGATAGAGGTACTACTGCCGAGGATATGCTATGTTGTCGAGGATATTCTCTGATGGTTTGAGTTTTCATATGCATAGTCTATTCCAAAATCAAGTATTGTAATCCTTTCAAAAAAGTGTTTTATTTTCATGCTTCAAGTCTAATTGCATGTTGATGTCTTGGTTTAGCACTTCCTTTCTTTTACATTTTCAAGTTAGTTACTAATTTTTGGATTTTTGCAAGATATGTTTCACATGTTTTGATTTATAAAGTTGATTATCTCAAAAACAGTTTGTATCTTACATATCTTGTGTTAACAATTATTGTTTCCATTTTAGGGTTATTTTGCTTTCTCTTTTGAGAGCATTGCATTTTACTTTGAGAAAATATATTTTTAAATTGTTGAGAAAATTCTTTATAAGGCACTGGTTTTATGGTTTTTGTCATATTTACGATTGGCATTATTATTTCATGTTGCTCACATCATATTTGCTCATAAATCCTTAAAAGTAATCCATTTTCACTATAACACTCTCCTAGAAACTCACATCTTTTAACTTAACTTTTCATTAGGGACCACCCTGCTTAGCTAACCTCGGAGATAGCTCAAATGGAGAGAGTAGGTATTAGTGTGATAGATCCTTCTCTGAGTTCCCTACCATGAACCACACCTTGTGGGGTTGAAGGCTTTCCTTACTGACTTGTAGGTAGGTGTAAGTGGCAGGGTCAACACATCCCATTAAAAATAATTAATTATTTTAATAAAATTGTCTCCAGGTGGAATTTCCCCAAACGCTTTCTGGGTTCTTTGGCATACATGTGTCCAAGCCTCCTTGCAAAATTTGAGACTTAGAGCACATTCGATGCTACCAAAAATCAATAAGAAGTAGCTAGACATCACCAATGTAACAGATATGATATAGAGACAAAGTGTTGTGGCAAGGTGTGCAACACTAGAACACATTCCTCGCTAAGAGGGAGTGTTAGTTTTTGCAGCATCGGATGTGTTCTAGCTACAAAAATTGGTGGAAAGACTAGAATACATGAGACCTCCAAGACCTATAAATTGTTTCTAGAAATTCCACCTAAAAGAGACTTAATTAGATTAATAACCAATTTTTTAATGTTTCCTAAGTCTAAACTTAGGAAAACTAGTTAATTAATCACTATTAATTAAGTCAAGGTGAGAATCATCTATAAACTCACACGGATCGATTCCAAGATGATCCTAGCCATCGATTAAGCTTTAATCTTGGTCATTGGAGCTCCAACAGTGAATTATAAGAGGAAATCGATGGGCACTTGGAGAAGACACTTCTGCAGTTTGATTTTCTTGGCAGATCGATTTCCAGAGAGCAGTAGCAGTTGTCAGAGAGCCAGAGAGCTAGAGATTGAAGCAGTGAGGGACCGGATTCGGAGAGGCAACAACAAGGGGCTGAGTTATTCCCAGTGAGGCAGCACAGAGGGCTGCCCAATTGCTTCAAAAGCAACTCAATCTTGCCGAAGAGAAATTCGTTCTCATTTCCAAAGGTCGGGCAGAGGGACCAAAGTGCCGAAGAGACGATTTCCTCAGCAAAGGCAGGCAAAATGACTTCATCAGAGGCAGATTTGAGCCACACATGTGGGATACAACACAGAGGCAACGCATAAGGGCTCACGTTGGGGTTTGGACAGCCAGTTTTATGAAGGGAAGTTGTGTCAGGATTGCTTGCGGGAGAAGGGTAATTCCCTTAGAAAATTTTGGTCAAATATTTTTGCTGTTTGGATTGCCAGTTGGGCATCCATAGATTTGTTAATTTTTTGTAGCATCAGATGTGCTCTAGCCATGAAATTTGGTGGAAGGCTAAGGCACAAGAGGTCTCCAAGACCCAAAAATCGTTTGGAGAAATTCCACCCAAATGAAGAGATATTAAAATAATGAATATTTTTAATGGGTTCCTAAGTCTAAACTTAGGAAAATAAAAATATTAATGTGTATTAATATAAAATGGGTGAGAAAGTTCTGAGTGACAAGGATCAAGCCAGTTCTACTCTTAACTGTTGATTTGGGATTTAATCTCGGCCATTGAATTGTCAACAGGAAAAGTATAAGAGGAGGCTTGAGGGTTAGTAGGAGATACACCAAGAGAGATCAAGAATTCGATTTTCTGGGGCAAGGTTTGCTAAGGAAATCGAGTTAGTGATCAGTTGCAACGAGGGGCGGTTCACCAAGGGATTTTCATCCGAGGCTAAAGAATACATAGCAGAGAAGCAATGTAGTGCAGGAGAGACAGCACCGGCCCTAGAAGGGCTGACGCAGAGGACGCGGAAGGCCGTAGAGGCTGATGCAGAAGCCGTAGAGGTTAACGCTAGGCTTCAGAGGCAGCATTGGGGAGATTCTGTGGGGCAGACTGAGAGCAAATTAGCCAAGAGAGGGTGACACAGTTCCTGAAGGGTGACGCAGTTCCAGAGCAGTGCTTGGAGCAGCTTTCGCTATCCAGCACAAGGAACAATCAGAGTCACTATGGGGTTGATATTCTGGTTTCTGATTTGCCGGAATATCTATCTCCGGATAGAGGTACTACTACCAAGGAAATTCTTTGTTGGGTGAGCCATTTCTAGCACCCTAGTTGTATTCACGAAATATGCTTAATAATAAAACACTCATATACGTTGCACCGGTTTTCTTGCATTAGGTTTATCCAGGGATAATTGTCCAAAAATAACGGTGTCCCTTGTGTTATTGTTTCTGTTTACTTCAGTGCATGATCTATATATCTGTGCAGGTTGCAATAGTGTTTACTTCAATGTTTATGTCATTAAATAACTTGTTAATTAAAAGAACAAGTAGGAGATAGTAAACTAAAAATTGCAGTAGGGATTTTTGATGTGTTAGATTCACGAATTTTCACATGGTATCAGAGCAATTGCAAATCAGAGGCGACTGAAGACACTAGCCAAGAAAATATGAGAATTTGCAATAGAGAAGTAGCTGTCCCTAGAGACAGCGCTGCTCCAGAGCCAAAGACGCAAAAGGAGGAGGGGTGCAGTGCAAAGAAGGTGACGCAAAGGCTCACGCAGTGCTTGCCTCAACACTCTGAGCTAGGTGAAGGTGACGCAGTAGCTAGGAGGATCCCACGCAGTAGTTGCGTAGCTATCCAAGCGAGCACAGAGGCAGAGGGGGGACAGATCTGACCTACGCAGTGCCAAGTCATCTTTCTCAGTCAGGAATGATTGATGCAGTGGCCAGGAGGAGCTGATCCAACTCTCATTGTGATTGCGTAGAGCTAGAAGGGCTCAGATTCTTTAGTTGTCGGGGCTAAGGGAGCTGAGCAAATTTTGATTTGTGGAGCTGGTGGGATGTTGTTTCTGTGAGTGCAGAACAGTGTTTAAGGACACTGAACCAAGGTAGAGGGAAGCACTACCTCAACAGATTTCTAGCTAAGAAATCTAGATCTAGGTTGCAGTGGCAAAAGAGGATTGGAGAGGAGTGATTCGACAGTTGACCAGAGTATTTCCAAGAGGTAAATCAGGACTCAGAGGGAGTCTAGAGAAGAGGAGCAAAGATGACAGTGAATGAATTGAGGGATCAAGACAAATTGGACGGGGCTTCCAATTTTGTCATCTGGAAGGCCAGGATCCTGGAAATCCTAGATAAACATCGCATCAAGGACTATGCCTTGAAAACAATTGTTGTCCCAATTGACCCTAATGCAAATGAGAAGTATGAAAAGGCCGAGGCAAAGGTGAAATGCACAATTCTAGGCAGGGTCAAGGATCATGCCATACCACATATTGCTAAGAAGAACACAGCAAGGGAGATGTTGCAGACACTGACCACCTTATACTAGGGCTCTTCCGTGCAGCGGAAGATGCTATTAGAGAATCAGCTGAGGTCATATCAAATGCAGAAAAGAGAGGAGATAGATCTATTCCTTCTCATGTTGCAAGGAATTTGTGACCAACTTACTTCCACGGGGTCTACACCGGATCCAGAGTTTATGATCAGGACTGCTCTGAATGCAATCTCCAAGGACTGGGAGACGTTTGTCCAAAGCATTTTGGGCAGAGCGACTCTCCCCAGTTGGGAGGATATGTGGGCAGCTCTTCGACAAGAAGAGATCAAGAGGTTGACTAAGACATGGAGTAGCGGTAAGGGAGTTCGAATCAAGAGAGAGGAGGAGGATGCAACTCTATCATCTATGGGACAGCAAGAAGTTCAGAAGAGGAGGAAGAAAGATATCTCCAAGGTCAAGTGCTTCAACTGTGGGGAGCTGGGACATTATGCCTCTCAGTGCCCCAGGAAAAAAGGCAAGGGAGAAGCTTCCGACTCAAAGGTTGCTCCAGCAAAGGCGGAGAAGGACGTCAACACTGATGACGATTGTGCCATGAGTGCTCATGCGCCTCTAGAGAAGAGGTGGGGAGACATAGAATTGTAGTCGAGAGGACTACAGAAGTGGGGCAAGATCCTTGAGGTGCCCAAACTCTTGGATCGCATACGATTACGGGAGCCCTTAACGACAGTAGCATGATGACAGGTGTCGGGTGGAGCACGATGTGATGGAACGGCAAGGCAGTGCTAGAGTGCAAAAGTCTGTAGCAGCGCAGTGGAGGTTGTAGCAATGCGAGAGGCACAGAAGAGGTTGCAGCAACACAGTGGCAACAAAGGGAGCACATGATAGCAGCAGAAGTAGCTTCAGCATCACGAGGCATCCAGACTGACCAAGATGTCAGTGTTTGGGTGAAGTCAGTTACTTACTTCTCAGTAACTAAGTGTTGATTTGGGGTGGCATCGGATGTGCTCTAGCCATGAATATTGGTGGAGAGGCTAAAGCACATGAGATCTCCAAGACCCAGAAATGGTTTGGGCAGATTCTAACCGGTTTGGAAGATATTAAAATAATTAATATTTTTAATGGAGTTCCTAAGTTTAAACTTAAGAAAAATAAAATATTAATGGGTATTAATATAGATCTGGGTTAGAAGGTTCCAAAAGTCATGGATCAAGCCAAATCTAATCTTAGCCGTTGATTAGAGATTTAATCTCGGCTGTTGATGGACCAACAGGAAAAGTATAAGAGGAGGCTTGAAGGTCAGTTGGAAGACACACCAGAGTGATCAGTCATTCATTTTGCTAGAGCAGGGTTTCTAAGCAAAAGTGAATCAGTGATCAACAGGGGGCATTGAGTACTGGACAGAGAGGCAAAGACAATGCCAAGAGACTAGTGCAGAATCAAAAAGCAAGAGCAGCAGCCAGAGCAGGCCACACAGAGCCCAGCATAGACAGCGCAAAGCCCAGAGGGACTGCGTCATCCACACAGAGGGCAGAGGGAGTGACGCAGAGGGTCCTAGAGGCTGTGCAGTGCCTCAGAGGGCTGACGTAGAGGGTCCTGGGGCTGACGCAGGTCAGCAGGAGGCTGACGTAGAGGCCAGAAGGGCCAGCGCTAAGCTTTAATTGTGCCGGAGAGAGTTTCATGGGACAGGGTTTCTGAATACCTGTTTTCGAATATAGAGGTATTGTTGTCGTGTATTTTTCTTTGTCGGGTGAGTCGGTTAGGCACCCAGTTGTGCTCAAGGAAATAATGCATAATAATAAACCCTCAGAATCGTTGCACCGGTTTTCCCGCATTGGGTTTTTTCGAGGACATTGTCCAAAAATAACAGTGTCAATTGTGTGTTTGTCTTCTTTCAGCTAATGATTTGTATATGTTGTGACTGTATTGTGTTTATTTCAGTATTTAAATGTTTTAAATAACTTGTTCTAAATTTACAAGTAGAAGAAATAAACCAGCAGAATACAAATTAATTTTCTAACAGATAGAATTAGAAAATTCAACATTGAGTTCCAGTGGCAGTGTTATGGGTAGAATGATGCAGCATGTTGAGAGGGAGTTGCAGTACAAATGTAACAGCGGTAGTGGCAGTGTCATGGGTAGCAGTACAAGAAGCAACAATGCAGTAGATGTGGGGCAGCAGGGCAAGCATCAGCACAGAGGACCGATGCGGAGGATCAGTGTGATGCTTCTATGTTGAAGCATTGTTAAAGCACATTCCTCGCTAAGAAGGAGTGTTGATTTTTGGTAGCATCGGATGTGCTCTAGCCATGAAATTTGGTGGAGAGGCTAAGGCACAAGAGATCTCCAAGACCCAGAAATCGTTTGAAGAAATTCCACTCGGATGAAGAGATATTCAAATAATTAATATTTTTAATGGGTTCCTAAGTCTAAACTTAGGAAAATAAAAATATTAATGTGTATTAATATAAAATGGGTGAGAAAGTTCTAAGTGACGAGGATCAAGCCAGTTCTAATCTTAGTCGTTGATTAAGGACTTAATCTCAGTCGTTGAATCGTCAACAAGAAAAGTATAAGAGGAGGCTTGAGGGTCAGTTGGAGATACACAAAGAGAGATCAAGAATTTGATTTTCTGGGGCGAGGTTTGCTGAGGAAATCGAGTTAGTGATCAGTTGTAGCGAGGGGCAGTTCAGCAAGGGATTTTCATTTGAGGTTGAAGAATACATAGCAGATAGGTAGTGCAGTGCAGGAGAGACAGTGTAGGCCCTAGAAGGGTTGATGCAAAGGCAGTAGGAGCTGACGCAGAGGCAGCAGGAGTTGACGCAGAGGAAGCAGAAGGCCGTAGAGGTTGATGCATGCAGTGTAGAGGGCCGTAGAGGCTGACGCTAGGTTTCAGAGGCAACGTTGGGGAGATTCTGTGGGGCAGACTGAGAGCAGATCAGTCGGGAGAGGCTGACGCAGTTCCTGAAGGGTGACACAGTTCCAGAGCAATGCTTGGAGCAGTTTTCGCAGTCCAACACAAGGAACAGTCAGAGTCACTGTGGGGTTGATCATCTGGTTGCTAATTTGAAGGAATATCTGTCTCCAGATAGAGGTACTACTATTAAGGAAATTCTCTGTTGGGCGAGCCATTTCTGGCATCCTAGTTGTATTCATGAAATGTGCTTAATAATAAAACCCTCATATATGCTGCACCAGTTTTCCCGCATTGGGTCTCTCCAGGGACGATTGTCCAAAAATAACGGTCCCCTTTGTGTTATTGTTTCTGTTTACTACATAATAATAAAACTCTCATTTGCTTCACCGGTTTTCCCACATTGGGTTTTTCCGAGGACTTTTGTCCAGAAACAACAGTGTTAATTTTTATGTGTGTGCTAGTATTTTCTCAATTCCAGGGCTAGTTATTCTCCGCAATTCATTTGTGAAGGTTGCGGTGTATTTATTTCGATGTTGTTGTAGCAATAAACTGAATAATTAATTTATCAGTTAGAAGAAAGAATATCAGTTGCTGCAATAGGATTCTGATTTTGGAATTTTCACAATTGCCCCCTTAAGGTGGGGCAGTTCATCACCCACCAAGGGTTGGGACATGCATGGGTTCCTTAATGATGCAGGGGGGCACTCAAGGGGCCCTAGGAACCAGGGTGATGGTCATAATAAAGGGGGAAGAGCTCATGTTTGGCTTTTTCCCACACACTAATATATTGTCCCGACCATCTTTTGTGGTTTATGGTATTACTTCTTTTTCTATGTGGCCACAATATGCTTTTAACCTTTTTTTAGCTGCATCAACCTCCAGGGCTACGTTCCAAGCCCAACCTAGATATGTGGACAAGGGGAGGGGGGAGTACCAGAGCCTTGTGGACTTAGTGGTCATGTGGACCCAGATAGGGAAGATGATGAAATTGGGCATGTAATGTGCGAAGGGGAGTGAAAAATAGGAAACAGGAAAACAAGACCATGCTACCAAAATCAGGGTTTCCCAAGCAGTGTTCATCCTGAAGCTATAAGTCAATAGGGAGATCCCTCGGGACTAGGGTTAAGGATTAACCCCCCATTTAAGGTGAGGGAACATGACTATAGTCAAAACCCTTCCTCCTTCCAAATCACCCAATAATACATACCCAAGTGTGTCCAAGGAAACACAAGCATAAACACCCGATTGCACAATGAAAGACATACCTTTAGGATTGGATGGCCCACCCTCAAACATACGCTCTCGACAGATGGGCGAGGTGACATATGACTAGCTCAAGGAGCAGAGATCAACTGGCACATATATCGGCTACACTAGTGGTTGTCAGGGGTTGTTGACCGTCGGCTAAAGACAAATATAGGAGAAAATTTCTCCTATGGGGTCACCTACTGGTGGTGAGTAACACAATGCACAGTGCCTCATAAGTTTGCACAAACCTCATGTTGCAATTTAAAGTTAAGCTAAGGAGTTCAACGATATTGTTGCAATTCTTTGACCCATCGCTTTTATGTTCGATCTCAAAGTGATTTATGGTTTTTATTATTATTGCGTATATTGTATATGAAGACTTGAATTAAGTAAACCATATATAATTAGACAAACACAAGTCATATTGGTCATCAAAAGCATGAATGTCTCTCATGAAAGTTCTAGCTTAAGGGCAGGGATGTACTAAATGTAGGTGTAGAATGGCCCATAATAGACAAATTGGAGGCTCATTTCCAAGACCATAACTTTATGATCTTCCAATACAATCTCATGAGCTTATAAACAAAAATTAGATGTACATAAACGTACTTACATACAAAGATTTGTGTTTAGGTACAGAATAGTTTCAATATAATGCATTGTTAGGTCATCTCTAAGGTAGCTCTAACATTGCCATGATCTTACAAAGTTTTTATTTTGTAGTCCCGTTACATAATGCCTGTTACACTCACCGCATGGTGATCTACAGCTGAGCTCCGCTAGGATGTTTTTTCACCTACCCTTACGTAGCTCTTAACATCTAGAAATGAGATGGTGCACTAATGTAGGAAAGGATAATATAGATCATTTTATTCACATGCTATTAAACTAACCTTTTATAATCTTTACTTTGTCCCACAAGTGCATTCAAGTTTACTGAGTGCAAATGCCAATTACCCCATTGTCATGTGCCAGGGTGGTCTGTTAAATTGAATACCTTATATTGCCTTTATGCTGCATTATCTGCTGATTGTCTACTTTAAAAGCTTAATTATTATATGCCAATGACATTTTTGAACAGATGCACGGTGGAATAAGTATTGCATTAGCAGTCGAATACTAAATGAGGGATGTTGAATCATGGAGGTAACGTATACATGGGTTATTCTAAATGGGTGAGTGAGGACAATGGGCCATTCAGTTTCACCTTGGGTATAATTGGGATTAGTTTATTCAAAAACAGGGATTTCAAATTGAAGTACAGAAGCACAAAACTGCATGAATGACCTTATACAGAGCATAATTAGAAAACATTGTGTATGCTTTACAGCACATGACACCAAGATTAAGGAATAGAAGTCATTTCCAAATACATCTAATCAGTAGATCATAAAACTCCAATTTGGTCTAGTACACACTTCTATGCCCTTCATATATGCAACATATATTCTTTTAAATTGTAAGAGCTGGGTTTCGGATCAATGGTAAGTTCACACTAAGAAAGGAGTTGTCTATAATGTGACTTTTTGGAGATTCCGGTGACAGAATCCGGCGGAAGAAATGAGGTTAAATCTTGATTTTTAGCAGTTAAAATGGTTTTTTAACTGCATATTTGGATTCAGCACCCTGAAAAACTCCTGGGAGCCATTGATTGTGCAAAAACTAGCTATCAAACTTGGGATTCCAATGAAGTGCTGCCGGATTTTGACCGGAAAAATCCGCCAGAAAAGCTTTCAAAAAGTCGCGTTATAGACTACTGCACTAAGAAATAATCATGTCTATAAATACAAGTAAAATATCGAAGCCATCACAGTGATTCTTACAATACAAAATTGAGTCTCATTTCAGAGAGTCCGGTCGAAAGAATGATGATTATGTACTTATCAGCTTTAGCAAAAGCAATTCACCACAAGCAAAATGAGGATAATAAGAAAATACTAAACTAGTATGGCTTGTTCAAAGCCTGGTTACAAAGACATGAAATCTCACTTTCGGAAAAGGGTCAGTTAGGCTTGCTTCTTGAATATCACATGCTGTGAAATTGGGCAATGCAACCAATCAGGAAGAGAGCTTGGGTTACCATGATTTCAGTAAAAAGTGGATGTCGCACAGTGTTGCAGCCTGTCTTTGCCAATACGTATTCTCTGGCTCAATTCTTTTCCAGTGACATAATTTTTGCACAAAACACTACCAGGGTTTGATATAGTGTTGCCGTCTATATCGTTAATTTCTGAAATCATGTGTTCCATTTAGTTGTTTTACTAGAAAGAAAGAGAGATACCCAGAATACCTTATAAGAAGGCTGGCAGAACGCTCTATTGGTCCATGATGAAGAGTAATGAACTCTACCCATTTCCAGCATGATTGGTAATAGAATTTATACCTTGATGAACACACCCAAGAGAATTTGCCCTGGTTATAGTGCATTTGCTGTTCTCACATCACAACAATTCACCTGTATTTCATTTCCAATCCATTCACATCCTAGTGAAATGGGTTGCCATTAAACGGAGATAACCGTGAACAAGCAGAAGCAGAGTCCTCTCGGGCAATCGAGAGTATACACATCAAATGGTTGCCACTAAATCAAATTTAATCTGTAAAAGAGCCATTCGTCTTGATGTCAACCTTATCGAATCAATTGAAGTTGCCATTACCATAATTCAAAAGGCTATTTATCTAATATAGTTTAGTGTTTCCTTAAGAGACCACGTGAGCCATTTCCATTCTCATTGTGCGGCTACGTAGAAAGTCCAATATTCGATGTCAGGGATATGTTCCACGTTGGTATCATTGTGATTATCTATCCAGGTCACCAAATCTTTTGTCTCTTGGTTTGAAATGGGTGAGGGTCGAGAAAATATTTTTTTTCCAATTTTTTTTTTTAATTTCAAAGTGGTTTGAAAATAATTTATGAGGCGCAAATTAGTTGCTTTGTATGAGGTTCAATGTTTATTAGGTTTTACATTTAAATGATTGGAGAAAAGTTGAGGATGGAATTTATTTATAGATGAATTAAATTGTCGTAAATTTATTTTAACTATTGATTTATTAAGCTCTAAGAAGGGTTAAATCTCTTAAGATGTAAATTTATTTTTGAATGCAAAATTTGAGGAAAGGTTTGCACCTAAATAAATTTAATCCCCCTAAATTCTGAGTAATTCTGAAATTAAAATGAATCTATGTAAATCTCTTTTTGAATGCAAAATTTGAGGAAATGTTTGCACCTAAATAAATTTAATTCCCCTAAACTCTTAGTAATTCTGAAATTAAAATGAATCTATGTTGGTTTTGAGCAAAACAAAAAAAAAAATAATATATATATATATATATATATAATATTACAACACACACACACACAAATTTTGCGGGGATGCATTACAACTTACAACGAGATCTTTTGGACAATAAGAGTTATAGGGTGATCACCAAATAAACCAGCATAGATCCATCTTAAATGCGGATCTAACATGAACCAAGAGGGATCCAATTTCTTCACGTGCAACAGGCATTATTTAAACATTTTGTATCGTTTTTTAATTTATTTTTTTTTTATTTATATTTCGGCCAACATGAGCAAAATTTCAACTTTGACAGAGTTACACATCATTGGGTTGTAGAATGAGCATCTCGTCTCAATGAAATGGAATTCCATTTATGCTTTATGTAGTCTTGTTCTTTCTTGTAAAAACCATGGACAGATAATACGTCTATAATAAAGTTATCCTCATACAAATACAATTCTCGTGGACAACATTATGTATATTTGGATAATGGAATATAAGTTCTTTTATTTTCTTTTCGAAAAAAAATATATATATATATAATATATATATATATATATATATATATGCACACGAGCACACATAGATTGAATTATTTTTGTTATTAATATTTTTTTAAATGTTACGTGTCAACTCCATATTAAACATTGAATGAATTACAAATCTCCTCATACCTTGAACTAAAAATAACATATTAATGGAATATCTCTCTCTCTCTCTCTCTCTAACACACACACACACACATATATAATTTAAAATCTTTTACTCAAGATGCATATTGAAATCCCATGTTAATTTGTTTCTTGTTATTATTATTTTTTAAATATTATATATCAACACCATATTAAGAATGGTATAAATTACATTATCTCCTTAACAATGGAAAGTGAAATATAATAACAGTGTTACTTGAGCGAGGAGCGGGAGCGAAAACGGGTGCGGGAGCGACATTTTCAAAAGCTACTGATTTGGGAGCGAATCCCGGAGCGTTTTATATATATATATATATATATTATATATATATATATATATATTTATATATTTATATTTTGATACATATATGTCAACAAAAACATGTAGAATTATGAAGAAGAAAAAAACAAACAAACAAACAAACAAAAACAAACAAAAAAACAAAAACAAAACATAGATTGAACCATATAACAACAATCATCTAGAAGTTATAATCTTCATCAACCACATCCACAAGTTAGTAACATAGTAACATACAACATATTGAGTCTAGTGATTCATCAATCTTAAAGTTTCAAGCTTTCAAAATTCAATATATAACATTTATCATCATTGATCACGAAAGTCATACTTGTAAGCTAAGTGTAACCATTACAACAAATAATATCTAACATGAAATGAAATGTTATAAAATGGAATGAAGCAACTTTCAACTTTCATGAAGCATCATATTCATAATTCATTACTAATGAGTTATAATTTCCAACTTCAAACTTAAATTGTCATATATTGTTTAAAAAAATATCATAATAAATATGAAAGAGTCAATAGTTATAAAAACTACTAGAAACTAGAAAAGACAAGTAAAT
>APFE030157654.1:8854-22021 GCA_000404065.3 Pinus taeda
CCAACGTTTCCTGCAACATAGATCATGGCCCTAGCTTCTTCCACGATAGTCTTGTTCTTCCTTTCTGCTACTCCATTCTGCTTCGGATTGTAAGGAGCTGTCCACTCTCTTCTGATGCCCTCCCTAGTGCAAAAATCGGTGAAGTCCTTATCTGACATATTCTCCACCATTGTCTGAGCGCAAAACTTTTATTTTCTTCCCTGTCAGACTCTCCAATAGAGCCTTGAACTCTTTGAATCAATAGAAAACCTCGTCCTTGGTTTTCAGAAAATAAATCCAAGTTTTCTTGGAGTGGTCATCAATGAAGGTGACGAAGTATTCGACACCACTAAGAGCTTTAGTGGACATTGGTCTGTAGATATTTGAGTGTATTAATCCTAGTACACTCTTGGCCCCGTTTTTACTTCTAGGAAATGTTGTTGTGGCATACTTGCCCAAAGCACATTCTCTGCATACATCATCTCGTTCTGTACTAAGATCTGGAACTCCTGTTAGAGTTTTCCTGAGAATTCTCAGAGCCCCATGGTGCAAATGTCCCATTCTTCAGTGCCATAGTTCATTCAAATCCTTGTCTCCATTACTGCCTATTAGTGCCATTGGTGATTCTAGCTGTAACCTGTACAACCTGTTACTTTTGATTCCTATCTGCACTTTCTTTTTCCAACTCGGGTGTTTGACGTATACTTTCTCCTTAATGAAGAAAACGTCATAGCCCTTGCTTTGAAGTTGTGACACAGAAAGTAAGTTCATATCCAGTCCTAGCACATGTAGCACATTGGTAGCTCGGAAATAATCTCCCGTTTCCGTTTGAAAAAATATGGTACCCTTCCATACTGGAGTACACTTTGCCTTATTCCCCATGGTGATCTAAAAATTCATCCTTTCCTCTTGATAATTTGAGAAACATTCCCGAATTCCTGTCATATGCCAGGAGGCTCCACTGTCTATATACCATACCTTTGATGATGCAGAGCTTGTGTAGATGATATAGAGCTTGTTACACAAACAACTTCTTTTTCCAATCTGGAAGCCAGCATAGAGAAATCAAAATTACTATCTCTTGTGCAATTTTCTGAAAATCTGCACGAGTCTCCTGACGTAGATGCCTCTGCATCATGATCTCGACCCATAATTGATTTTCCCTTCCCGTCTTTGATTCTTTGCTCTGATACCATGTGAAAATTATATTATTGCAGCAACTGATTTATTTTACCTACTTATTTTCCAATAAGTTATTTATGAAATCCCTTCAGTGAATATTAAAATAAATTCTACTACAGATATCACACCATTATGCAGAAACAAATACATGCACAAGAATCAAACACATCAACATAGTTATTTTGGACAAATGTCCCCGGAAAAACTGAATGCGGGAAAAGCGGTGCAGTAGAGGAGGATTTTATTAATCAGCTTTTCTTGAGTACAACTAGGGTGCCAAACTGGCTCACTCAATAGAGATAAATCCTTTGGCGCTTCCTCTAGGCTTAGCGTTAGTTCAGCTAGCCTCTGCGCAGCTCCCAGACCCTCTGCGTCAGCACTCTCCCTCATTGCGTCAACACTTGTCCTCTCCACATTACCCACACAAACCCTCCAGTCACTGTGCAGTCCAACTTTCTTTGCGTCTTTCTGAGTGGCTTTGCGTCTACCTTTCTGATCTCTGTGCTGGTCCTCCGACACTGTCCCTACCTCTTTGTTATGTACTCACTCCCTCTTGCTGCAATCCAGTGTTTTAGTTCAAATTTCTCAACAAGCCCCACTCGAGAAAGCGAACTCACTGGTCTCCCTCATTGTGTCTCCAACTGTCCCTCAAGTCTTCTCTTATACTTTTCCTGTTGATGAATCAATGACTGAGATTAAGTCCGTAATCAACATCTAAGATTAAAATAGACTTGATCCTTATCTTTTAGAAACTTCTCATCCTTATCTTTATTAATACCCATTAATATTTTTATTTTTCTAAGTTGAGATTTAGGAACTCATTAAAAATATTAATTATTTTAATAACTTTTCATCTCGATGAAAATTTTCCAAAACGATTTTTGGGTCTTGGAGATCTCATGTGCTTTAGCCTCCACCAATTTTCATGGCTATTGCACATCCGATGCTACCCCAAATCAACATAGAGCAATTTACATCAATTTTTCGTTTTAGCTCAACGACAATATTCAGATTAGCAATCACATCAGCATGATAGTAAAGTGTAGATAGAACATAAACATAAACATCAGAAGACAAGCCAAGACAAGAGGACAAAAGATGTGGCACCAGCCAGGGTTAAACCCTAATGTGGGGAAACCCTTGATCAATTCTTCTTATATTCTTCAATAGTTCAACAGAGAGAGATAATACAAATACATAAATCTGATATTTATGACAACAGTAGTAAAGTATTTTGACCAGAGAAGTCAATGCTAGTTAATCAGGACATAATCTTCCTCAGAACAGGATGCACATGAAGCTGAGTCAAAACATAGAAACATTTACCCAATATATCTTCCAAAATGCTGTTGACTTCTTGCTGTACTAGCTGTCACAACTTTATGAGATAGGGCATCAACACACAATCACCAATGCAGGCCTTCGGGGTGCAGCTCCATCATTGTCACCTTTACAAGTCTGACTTGTGCAATCCTTAGAACGAGCTTTGTTGCTGGCTATGGTCTACGACCTAGCCCAACAACAAGCAATCAATAATAACATTGCAACGAAATTTAGTCCTAGAAGGACTTGACCCATTCTGAATATGTTGACAGATTTCTTCAATGTAATATGGCTGAGATTTGTCAACCTTACAAACAGTGCTTAGAAACAGTCTCTACACTGTGCTGTCACCATGCTTCATTTATCATGCTGTTACCAAAATTCTAGACTGTCTTTTCAGATTCATTTATGCTGTTAAGTCTTCATCTCATCTGTGGATTGGGGTCTCTCTTTGCTACGACTAGGGTTCTTCTTGGTTGTAGCTAAGGGCCTCTTCAAGGACCTTCCTTAACTGTGGTTTAGAGCTCCTTTAGCTAGCGGATTTGAGCCCTCTTTACCTGCGGGTTAGAACCTCCTTTGACAACGTAAAGAAGCCTTACCTTAGACTGCGATGATGACAAGTTAGACTGCAGTTAGGGCTTCTTTAGATATTGATTAGGCCTCCTCTATACAACGTATAGGAGCCTCCTTCAACCGCAGATATTGAGCCACATCTAGACCTTCTTTTGCTGCGGAATAAGGCCAACAATTAGGGCACAAGGGATTGTGTATTAGGGCTTCTCCTTCAGATGTGAAGAGACCTCATTCACTGTGGTTAGATCTCCCTCTTTGGACAACGTATAGGGGCTTCTTTAAGCTGCATATAGATCTCCTATTTTTTGCGTATAAATCTCCTCATAAGGTTGTGGCTAAGGAATGTTTTGACTACGGATTTAGTGCCTCATAGATTAGTGGATTAGGGCTAGATAAAAGCCTTTTGACACTGCGGTTTAAGGCCTCCCCTTTACTGTGTATAAGTGTCTCTTCTTGCTGTGTATAAACCCTTATTGACTGCGGCCTAGGGCACCCTTAAATATCGCGGATAGAAGCCTCCTCTAGTTTCATATAGGACCCTCCTTGACTGTGGCTTTGGACCCTTAGACAACATATAGAAGTGTCTCCTAGGACTGCGTAGAGCCTTCTCCTTTTGATTGCGTCTAGGGCTAGGGCATCTCCTATAGGGCAGCGCATCCTCCTTTAGATCTCTCCTACCACCAAAACCCAAACAAGTGGAGAGATATCACAAGAGATGAGTGACCAAATGACTTGAAGACCTCTCCTATTTATGGTGAAACGTTGAGGACAAGTGGGGGAAATTTGGTTGCTGGCCGACCTTGATGAATTGTCACATAACACAAATAAATTCATATCTCCATGAATACATGTCGGAATTGGATGATCTTTAGATCAATCCCACACCTCTCGACGAGAGGAATCCAAGAAAAATATCAGCTGCCATAAATAAGTAGACCCACATGGAGTTTGGCCCTAGTTGCCAATTTTAACACAGTTGAAATAACGACCAAGCTTTTTCCTTATCCCCTTGATATGATAATAAATTAATATCCCTAAACAAAGAAACTGTGACAGTGACACCTCTACCTGACAACGATTCTCTGCCTAATCCCTTCTTAGGCCCCTGCACTTTGCCAACAATGTTAGATCGATATGCAGAATTGATCAATCCACCTCATAAAGAGTGTCTTTCAACATTAGTACGGTCACATTTCTGGCAAAATAGATTTTTTTATTTTATTTTTTTATTTGTTGGTTTAATTTGGCAATTAAAATATTGTGTCGATGTTTCTAGATGTCTCTCACAAGCTATAAAAGACTCTTGCCTCATTCACTCATCACACGAATTGACCAAGTCGTTTCACTTGGAAAGGGGAGATTTTAGAAAGGAGAAAACGGAAGAGAACAGTGGTTTCAGCTAGGGTGTTTTCAACAGTGAGCAAAGGAGATTTCAACAACAAGAAAAATAGATTTAACAAGTAGATTTCAGAGTGGGGAGTTTCTGGCTACGGCATTCTTGGATTTTGGCTTAGCAACAACAATATTTCTCTTGTGTTTTGTGGCATTTTGGATTAGCTTTAGCTACAAAAAATGGTAAGAAGCATTCATTTTCTTAGTTTTTTCCCTATTTCTTGTATTTTTTGAGGTTTATGCTTTCGAAAATGTGAAAAACGTTTTTCCTTTACAAATTTGTTTTTGTTTTTTTTTTTTTAATTATTTTTGCAGTAATGCCTTCCAACCATGGTGCAAGTCCAGCCTCCCAAGTCCAACCGGAGCGCTGACTATTATCCTCTTTGGAGGCATGTTCAAAGGCTTCAGAGATGTGCAGGTGGTAGCTCATGGGAATGGCAATGTAATCTTTGCAATAATTCATATAAGGGCTCTTACCCAAGAGTGATGGTGCATCTTTTGCATGGAGGAGGACAAGGGATTGTAGGTTGCCAAAAAACAACAGACCCAATGGTGAGGAGGGCATATCAAAGAGAGCAAGATGAGACTGGTGGACTTAAAAGAAGGCATGAAGAGCTTGCTAATGCTACTCCTCAAGCCACCAAACATTGAGCCAAAGATTTTGGTTGAAGCAAGGAATATGAAAGTGACACAAAAATAACAATTACCACCATCCAAAAATACAAGAGGGGCATCCGCTTCAGTTCAACAGAAAAGAATTTGCTAAATTGGTGAATGTGCAAGTGAGAGAAGAAGTTGACTCCGGAGTGGATAGGTGCATCTATGCATGTGGTATCCCATTCAATGTTGTTCGGTCTCCTTACAAGAAAGATATGATAATGGCAATTAACAAAGCTCACACAAGGTACAAGGGGCCCAACTATGAAAAAGTCAGAACTTATCTTCAAAAAATTGAGGAGCTTGTGGAGGATATCTTATCATCTATTCGTTCTTTGAGTAGCTCTAGGGTTAGCATAGTCTTAGATGGATGCACAGATACAAGGTGTAGGCCATTGATAACATCATTGCCACTTCACCAAAAGGAGCAATGTTTTTAAAGGCGAAAGACTGCTCAGGAGAGGTAAAAGATGCACAGTTCATTGCTGATGTTTTAATAAAATCTATTGAACAAATAAGACTTAACAGGGTGGTGCAGGTTATCACGGATAATGCACCAGTTTGCAAAGTTGCAGGTTTAATTATTGAGGGGAGGTATGACCACATATTTTGGACATCCTGCATTGTCCATAATCTGAATATTATCTTAGAGGAGATCGACAATAAAGTTCTGTGGGTAAAGGAAATCATAGGGGAAGCAAGGGAGATCATTAAATTCATCACCAACCAACACCAATCTGAAGGAATATTTTGAGACTACTCCAAATTGGAGTTGTTAAAAGTTGCTGAGGCAATATATGCCTCAAACTTCCTAATGTTGTGCCGCCTTGTTGAGGTTAAGCAACCATTAGATTCTATGGGGGTGAGTCAACTCTGGGTTGAGTGGAGAGTCGAGACCGGCAGATTCCGAGTGGGGATGTATGGTGCGTAGGTTGTGCCTTGATGAAGAGTGGTGGAGCAAGATTGGTTTCTTGCTAAAGTTCACAACCCCTGCATTTGAGCTTCTTCGGAACACTGACACAGACCAACCTTTCTTAGAAGAGGTATATGATGCCATGGATACCATGGTTGAGAAAACTATGGAAATCATTTCATGGGAGTCTCTACGACTTTTATTTGTTGATGCTAATTTTGCTGATTACTCAAGAAAATCATTGTTCATAGGTGGAACAATTTCAACACTTCATTGCACACTTTAGCACATGCCCTGAACTCGAGATTTTATGATGAAGAGCTTATTCCTCAAAGCAATGGGAAGAGGAAGACACCCCATAAAGATAGAGAGGTGGCTAATGGGGTGAAAAAAGCTTTTATGAGAATGTTTCCAGCTCATCTACACAAGGAGGTGAAGGAAGAATTTGCTACTTTTGCTGCAGGATTAGATGATTATTTAGATATATCAACTTTGGAGGAGAGAAGCACCATGAATCCAGTTAGGTGGTGGATTTGTCATGGAGCAAATGGTGTACATTTGCAAAACCTTGCCATTCATGTTCATTCACAAGTGGCAAGCTCTTCATCAATAGAAAGAAATTGGAGCACCTATGGTTTTTATTCATTATGTGAATCGCAACAGGTTGGGCTTACAAAAGGCAAAGGATCTTGTTTATGTGCACTCCAACTTTCGCCTTGCATATTGTAGGGGTCTAGAATATAACAGTGGTTCTTCTAAAGAATTGGATGTGGATCCAGAAACCCCTGATTTGGAGCTCTCTTGCTGCCCTGAATATTGAGGATTGGGAGCCTAGAAGTGGAATTGGCCAATCATCTTCTTCAGCTCCACCATCCACTGTTGAGCATGCTTCTTCTATTTTGACGAGGATTATGATGATGAAGATGAAGATTGAAGACTATTAGTATTTAGTCTTTATAGTACTTGCAACCTCATATATATAATAAGCACTGATTTTGGATAATATTAATAATAAACCTCATTTATCAAGGCTGTTTTTTGGATATTGCTGCATTCATTATGTTATTATTCATGAGTAAATGTGATGTTAGTATCAAGGTTACTTGGGAGCGGGAGCGGCATTTTCAGAAGCTCCTGGTTTGGGAGCGATTCCGGGAGCGTATAGATAATATATTAATAATAATTTTAATATTTTATAATTTGATGCATATATCTCAAAAAAAAGAACGTAAAAGGATGAATTAGAATAAAAAAACATAGATTGAACTAATAACACAATCATCTAGAGGTTATAATAGTCATCAACACGTCCACAAGTAGTAACAATAGTAACCAACACATATTGTCTCATGACTCATCAATCTTAAAGTTTAAAGATTTCAAAGTCAATAGATACATTTACACATGATCACCAAAAGTTGTACTTGTAAGCTAAGTGTAACCAGACAAAAATATATCAAACATGAAAGAAATTTATAAAATAAATAAATAAACAACTTCAAGTTCAAACGTTCATGATAGCACATATTCAAATCCATACAATGAGTTAGTTCCAACTTAAACTCAAACTAAATGTCATTAATTGTTTAAAAAAAATATCATAATAAATATGAAAGAGTCAATAGTTATAAAGACTACTAGAAACTAGAAAAGACAAGTAAATCTATTATTTATTGCTAATGCTTGGGTCTCTTGCCACCAGGAGAAATGTCTAATTTTTTAGTCTTGTTGGAAAATCAGGATCTTTGTCATTAATATCACCCTCTAAGCTTTAACATAAGATCGAAAAAGCATAGCATGTCAAGTCAATATTTTGTTTAAGTGATGCACACATTTTTAGTAGGGTCATGATAGAGGAGTTCGACAACCAATGTAACTAAAGGTACATAGAGGGATTGGTGCTCGTGATTAAATACGAGTTCCATACCCTAGTACTTGACAAAATCCAATGAAAACATTGCAATCCCCCCAATCCTGAAAAACTGATAAGTCCACTGGATTTTGAATGAAATCTAAAATTCTACTTTCTCCATATGAAATCCAATGAGGATCGGAACCACTCTCAAACATCCTGAGTCATTTCATGGTAATGTTAAAAATTTATGTAAAAGGGTGAAATGAAGATTAAGGAGAAATGTCACTTTAACATTACCATGAATCACATATCAATACTAGGGCCATATGCTTGATCATTAGGCTGTCCCACTCAAAACTTAATTGTTTCTTTGAAAAAAATTGCATTTGGAATATTACTGCAATTTTTTTTTTGTTGCAAAAAAGACTAAACGCTTATGAAAAGGCAGTGAGTGTTTTTTTTAGGGAGCGCAAATTGGGAGTGGGACAATTTAATCATAATGCAATAATGTATCATTTATGCTTTATGGTTGAACATAACATTTCTTAAATGCCCTAACATGTATATATATCGTGTTTCCCCTTTTCCAAAATTTGGGGGCGGGGTCATGTTTTGTACTTACCTGTTTTGGAAACTTGTACACGTTTTCCCATATTGTGCAACTTAGGGATTTTTGTTTCATTTTAACAAATTTGCGCCATAAATTGCTTAAGGTTTCAACATTTGAAGAGGATAAACATGACAATTGTAGATCAAGAGGAGGGGGTTAAGAGAATAATTTTTGGCAAGAGATTGTATTTGGCAAAGAAGCCTGAGGGGCTTTCCTCTGTAATTTTTTCTGATTGAGGCATCCATCCATTGGATTCACCTCCTTGTTTTATCTCTATTTTCAGTTTTAAGCTTCCCAATTTTCATCCTTGGTCTTTTCTGTTATTAATGTAATTATTGTAGCTTTCAAGGCAGTGTCCTTATATGTTCAAGGATTCACAGAGATAACTTGTGCTTCAAATATCTTTGTAATTTCTAAGTTGTATAGAGTATTCATATAATATACAAAGTTCATTGTGGAATTCTCAGCCGTTTCCTGTACTCTTTTGAACATATATTTAAGCTGATAATTAAAATAATTAAGTGTTTATTGGCTGAATTCACAGATTGTGGTCAGCTTTAGCATTTCATCTGTCGTCTTCATTCACCAATGTCCAACAAAATCGCTTTTCTTCATTTCAACTTTGCAGTGACTGGCTTACTGACTGCCAGGTCTGTTTACATTACTTGCTTCCACCTTTCAATCTCAGTTATTGTACTCTGCTTAGCGAGATTCTGTGCCCAATGGAAAGGCTTCTGATCTGAGAGGTTTGCGGTGTTTTTATTCTAGTCTGGCATTGTGAGCTTAATGAGCAGGCCGCTGCTTAGTGGCAGTGAGCAGCCAACTGTTATCAATAGCTGAGGGAGTCCCCTCTGGCTTAGGAACCAACTTGAGGCCAAAACAAGGTTGCAAATGCCTTGGCATAGTTTCTAAACAACTGGGAATATCTTAAGGAACAACACTCTATATGGAAATAATGAATTCTTGGAAGCATATGCCATGGTTGAGAGATGCCATAGAATGAGAAAATAATTTGATGATTTGGTGCTATATATCAAATGATATTTCTGACAATGTATTGGTTAAAGCCAAGGAAAAGTATGATGCATTGAACTCTTTGGTTGTTATAACTTATTATAGAAGAGAAATACATAAAATTAACCTGTTTAAGGCCAGGAAGATAAGTCTCAAAAGAATCCTTTGGTAAGGGGCCAACCCTTTATTTTATCAAATGTGATATTAACTCCTATCATTGTAGATATCAAATGGGGTAATCTTAACGCACTCAGGAAAAAGAATGTGTTGCATAGCCAGAGAATGAAGAGTTGGAGGACAATATGGCGGTATTTCATGAGGATTGCCTGGATAACTAGCTTTCTTTTCTATCATATGAGTCACTTGTGAGGTCAGATCTAGAGAAAGGGAAGTGTGATGAAGTTGTGGAAGAGATTCCATTGAAGACTATACACATCTTCCTGTTCTGGAAGAAGCACATATTCCTCTACATCTGTTAGGGTTTTGTTTTCTTTTATATGGGCAGCCTGCGAACATGTTAGAAGCAGCCAGTACGATGTAAAATCAGGTCAAGAAGGCTCTTAGGCCTTGAGAGACCATGATATGTAATCTCGTTTGTTTTTTGTAATCCAAGTTCCTTACACATTCATAATTTATGTGTGTTTATTCCATGCATATAACCGTGTTCGATCTTCATGTTTTATCAGGTTGTGTTTACAAGTTTTGACTGTCGATTGAAATAAACCCTAACTAGTGAGGGGAGAATGATCATGCTAGTCAAGTTCCTTGTGGAAGTTGGGGTTGTAGTGTTTTGGCCAAGCGAGCATGATTACGTTGAATGAGGAAGGTGTACATCGTAACGTGGCCCCAGATCGGACCAATTCATTGTGTCGAAGCATGCAGACCAAGGTTGGGTTAATAATTTAATAAGCTGGGTTATAAAGATTTTAAGGGAAATTCGGTTCGCAATGAGTTATAAGAGTGAAGCCATCCGAATAGTACCAGATTGGCTCCATAGCGTGACCAAGATCGCTTGGAAGTGGGAGAGGGGAGCGACAATTTTTAGAAGCTTCTGGGTCAGGAGTTAACCGAGAGCGAATTTTTTTATATTATATATTTTTATATATTTTGATGCATATATGTCAACAAAAGCATGTAGAAAGATGAATTAGATATAAAAAGCATAAAACATGGATTAAACCATATAACATCAATCATCTAGTAGTTATAGTCTTCATCAACCACAGGTCCATAAATTACATGTTTTCATTTATATAGCATGTAAGGGTTCACATAACCAAAATAAACATCAAGTGCAATCCATCTTTGAACGGAGAATACATCAACAAATAGGGTCTAGATGGCCTCTAGCATCCAAAAAAATCATGCTACAACAAATACTTAGATGGCCTAGATGGCCTCTAGCAGAAGTCGGTTGCTTTGAGCATCGCTGGGACCGAATACATAGCTACGAGTATGACCTCATGTGAAGCTGCCTGGTTGAGGAAGCTCTTCAGTGAGTTGTTTGGACACATGCTGGATAACACCGTGATCTTTTGTGACAACCAAAGGGGGATTCGGTTGTTGAAGAATCCTGTATTTTATGATTGCTCCAACCATATAGACATCAGGTAGCACTTTATCTAGGATATGGTACATCGGTAAGCAAGAAGGCTCCATCGCATTGGGACTGATGTGCAGGTCGTTGACATTCTGTCGAAGCCCCTGGGAAAGGTCAAATTTGTGACTTTCCGAGAATGACTAGGAGTTGTGGAGAGACTCTCTCCTAAGGGTCTTGTATGATAAGGCCATTGAGCTCTGGGAGCTCTGGGGGGGCTTGGGGGTACATCGTGGAGCGATGAGCACCCATAGGGTGAGTGGTCCAGCCTTCCCCTAGTGGTTTGCTATGTAGGCAAGATAAGTGGTTCATCCTTCTCCTGCTGAGACATAGTCATAGGGTGAGTGGTTCAGCCTTCCCCTAGTGATTCGTTGTGTACAGGGTGAGTGGTTCAACCTTCCCCTGGGATACCCCTTGCGACATGTAGGCCAGATGAGTGGTTCATCCTTCTCCTAGGGAGGCATCCTACCCATGCAGTCTGGGACTCATGGGAAGTACCTCTCATCTAGCCAATGAGCAGGGAAATGAGGATAGGGACCACAGTAGTACCGATGCATGCATCGTGTTACTACCATACTCTCTATGCTAGGATGATATTGATCTGGGATCAATGAAACTGACTTTGGGTTAGTATGAGTGGTTTGAGACACTATCTTTTGGAACTGACGTCGGGTTTGTATGAGTGGTTTGAGACACTATCTTTTGGAACTGACTTCGTGTCAGTGAGAGTGATATAAATCACTCTCTTTTGATATTGATCTGGGACCAATGAAACTGACTTCGAGTAAGTAAGAGTGATATAACTCACTCTCTTTTGGAACTGATATGGGATCAGTAAGAGTGGTATGAGACACTCTCTTCATATGGGACTGACTTCAGGTTAGTGGAGAATGGTATGAGACATTCTCGATCAATTCTTCTTCTTCATGGTTCAGCAGAGCAGAGCATAGAAAAGCAGTGTAGGGCCCTGATGGAAAAGATAGTACACTCTGGCAGATGGAGTTCTCCCTAGTTGAGAGGGAGTGTTATAATTGGCAACTAGGGCCAAACTCCATGTGAGTCTCTTATTTATGGCAGCAGATATTTTTCTTGGATTCCTCTCATTGAGAGGTGTAGGATTAATCTAAAGATCATCCGATTTCGACAAGTATTCATGGAGATATGAATTTATTTGTGTTATGAGACAATTTGTTAAGGTTGGCCAACAACCAAATAATCCTCACTTGTACTCAACATTTTAGTATAAAAGGAGGTGGCTTGATAGTCATTTTGACACACACTTCAATATTGATTTCTCTCCACTTGTTTTCGGTTATAGTAGCAAGAGAAATCTAAGAGGATGAAGCCCTAGACGTAGGAGGAAAGGAGATGTTTTGGCTGCAGTCAAGAAGGGGTATCTACGTTGCCCTAATGTAAAGGAGCTCTACGCTGAAGGAGATACCCTAACACTCTCATGGTAAAGAAGGACTAAAACACAACTATGGAGAAGAAAGCCTAAACGCAGCTATGATGAGGATGCCCTAGCTAAACGCAGTCATGATGCCCTAATCCTATACAATGTTATGGAAGGGTTTCTAATACTCTACGCTGTCATGGAGGACAGCCCTTAGACACAACAAAGAGGCAGTTTGGGGACTGTGTTAGTGCTTATTGAAGGATATACGAGCTGTTGCTAGATGGCCGAAGAGCTGGCCTGAGGGCTGAGTTTCAACAGAGGATAATGTAGGTCTATGGGGCAGTTTTAAGGTAGGATATCTATGTGTTTGTGTGGGCCGTAGATACAAGAGGAGAGTTGTAGTTGGAATCCTAAACGCTGCTGTTTTGGACATGTTAAGTTGTTGTTGTGCTAGGCCACAGGCCATAGCACCACAGTTGGGCTTGCGTAGGGCAATGGAGGACTGTCATATGTCCAAAGGTATCACCGTAGCAAAGGAGGGGTTATCCTAAAGTATGCTGCAGTCTTTCAAGCACTGTTTGGGAGTCTGTTGGAGAAGTTTAAGGCTACAACCATATGCCCTATCTAGACATTCACAAACAACCATATGCAATCAAGGTTGGAGTAGTATGGATTA
>APFE030157658.1:8684-19149 GCA_000404065.3 Pinus taeda
GAAGTGGTTCAGGTGATATTGCTCTTTTTTGTACTATTCTATTTGTCTAATAAAGAAACACGTCTTGTTCCCAATATGATTCTTTCTTTATGTTAATGATGTTCATGTTTGAATTTCATGTGTGAATGGATGTCTAAAAGTTTATAACTAACTTCTTTCTTGTATAACATAAAGATGATTTTCACATAAATCTTTGTCCATATACTGCTGCATTCTTTGGAATTGTTGGTTTGCAGGGCAAAGGAGCGGAAAGGACGTGAAGAAGGGTTTGGACCCTTGAGGAACTACCCAAGCGTAGGACCTGAGGTACGTCCTTCTCACCTTAGAAATAGCTTTTTCTAGCATAATGGCTGTGTGTGTGCATGTTTCTTGATTTAGACAACTTTCAGTCTGCTAGGGTTCCACCCAAGAACCTTAGGGGATAAAATCCCGCAACAAAAGACTCCAAGATTGAAGAACCTTTGGAGGGTGAAAATGCCATGATCAAAAGATAAACTAAGAGAAAAGATAGAGTGGTAGCTGTGTCACCATTGGAGAAAGTCCATGTCATCATTCACTATCAGTCCTAGTCATCAAAGAGAGTGACATGTCAAGTCTCATCATATGATGATGTGGAAGTCATGATGTAGTATTGTAATCATTGTAAAAGACAAAATGTAATGTGTGGAAGTCCAAGAGTCATATGTGGAATGTGGAAAGTCACTTAGTGATATATGGACAAGATGTCTTTAGGAGAAGTCAAAAAGTCATATAGATAAGTCCAAAAGACATTGGAAGTTCAAGGTTTGTTTAGAAGTCCAAAGGACACATTATAAGTCCAAAAGTCATGAGGGTAATTCAAGAGTCACGGGGATATGCAAGTTCATTCCCCTTATTGTAAAAGAAACCTAATAACTCAAGCAAAGGGATTTTGGAGGCTTAAGCTTTGGAGAGATAGTCTTGGATTCTCTACCTGGCATAGGAGAGAAAAAATATTCTTTGGAGAAGCAAGGAGTGACTTAATGTTCCACTATTGGAACTATTATTCACCATTGTAATTGATGTACTTAGATATTTCACCTTATAATTGAAGATATATGAGCTAACACATTTTCATGCATGTATCACAATTTTTTTAGGATTATTCTTGGGATGTGTTGTAGTGGCTACAACCACCCTCCAAAATTTTGGCTCGCACGCAAATTTTAGAGCCTACCTTAGATCCTGTGATCATTCGTCCTTGGTCACTTGTTGGTAAGTTGATGATTTAAAACTCCCCTCCTTGATCTTAAGAGTTGTCTATGTTCTCATCTTTATGCATCATGTGTCTTCTTTGCAGATAGGGGTTTTTGTTTTTCATGCAAAGGGAATGTTGTTTTGCTTCAAGGGAAAGCATGTGCACATGAGTGGTTGTCATCACATAGACATGTTTCACTCTCACTTCATGCACTCTTGTCATGAAGGCTGTTGCACCAAAAATAGTGTGTCTAATGCATTCTGGATGGTCTATGTTATGTCACTAAGTTTCCATGTGTGATCATAGTCAAGTATTATCAATGTTTACATATGTTTCACTGATCTTACACTTTGAAATTTTCCTGAGTGACCTAGCCTCATCCAACCTCCCAGAACTATACACTTTACTTCTGAAACCATCAAGCTTCCTCGCTTGCTTGCTAAAACCCCACAGTGCATAGAGACACCAACCTCCCATGCCTTCTGAAACCTCGTAGCCCGCAGAGACCCCAACCAACACTACTCTTTGAAAATGTGTAGAGCCGTTAGACAACCAACACTTCTCTCCATAAATGCGCAGAGTAGTCTAGCTGCACTGCACTCAAAAATTTTGCAGAGGTGTCCTCCTAGGACCCCCATCTCGCACTAGTGTCCTATGCCTAAAAAATGCCAGTGTTGTCCAAGATGCCCTGTCTTTTTTGCATGCAGAAACTACGCAGACGAGCCTCCCAGGGCTTCATTATAGCAATTGTCATTGTTTGTTGAAATTGCATAGATCTACCTCTTAGTGACTACAGGAAAAGGTGACATGCTGAGATCACTCCCAAGGAGTTGAGGAGAAGGACCAAGGAACCAAGTAATGGAAACTATCAAGACTGCATGCAAACTTCATCAGCTGCATGATCATCTTGAGGGTACACCTTTTGAAGTACACCTCTTAGTTGATTTTGCAGGACCTCTTGTCATTTTCATATCATCCTGTCCTCAGTAACATGCATGTGCGCAAGAAAAAAAAGTCATTTTATGTGTTTCTTATATATGTTTTCTTCCTTTTCACTTGTTTGACCAACTATCGTCTTCGACATGTTGATTTCTATGTCATGCTTGCGACCTCGTTCTGGTGATGTTGAAGGTTGTGCTTGAGTTGTGTTCACTATGTAAACATCTATTGCACTCCCACATGATGTTGTAAGTACTATCGTGCAAGTGTCATTGCGATCATCTGAATGTCTCTCCGAAGTGTCGCACTTGTCGCTCTTACCATTAGACAGTCCCGCAGTCAGTGACACTCAACATATGTTGTCTTGTTGGTTTAAGGTGTCTTGTTGCCAAGTCATGTTAAGTATGTGTTCACAAGGTAATGTATTCACGAGTTCTCTTGCTCACACACTTAGCCATTTTTCTGAAAGTCTGTCGACTAAACCACCCTCCATTAGTCGGACCTCCACTGAGCCACACTGCACAACCTCAACCCTCAATGAGCACATACTGCTACCCAGAATTGCAGAGCTTGAGGCTGCTTCCCAGGCATTTTGCACTACCAATCGTGGAATCAAACTGATTGACTGTCACCAGAATAGTGCAAAAGTTTGTTAGAAAGCCATTTCAATCTGCACTACTCGTAAGCAAATTTATCAAGCCTCGAGCTGGTCAACTGAAGAGTTTAACCAGGCAGTGACCTGTGGCCTCAATCCTCCAAACAATTGCGGATAAGCTACCAAGAATGCCCACCTTAGATGACTAAATAAATTTTATAGACATGCCGGACAGGCACTCACAGCCTATCACTGCACTGTCCTCAAAATTTGCATAGTTCTGTTAGCCACTCACCCTACTAGTCGACCTGCTGCTCCTCCTAAAACCACGTAGTCTTCATGGGTTGTCTCCCATCTTCCCAACATCCTCCTCAACCAAAAAACCATGCAAGGATGTCCTGCAGGCCAACCTCTTAGCTCTGTGCAGTTTTGGCCAGCAAGCTCCTGCAGTACGCTGCCAACCTCCCCGAAGAATCTGCGTAGTTTTCACTACCAATGTCCCCTTGTTTTGTGCACTATCTCCCTAGAAAAATTGTGCAAATCTGCCCTCCATCTAAGCCATATTTCACAGACAGTCACTGCTGAGCCGGAATGCCCATCTCACCCTCCCAGTGACCTCTATGCAATTTTGATTGACAATGGTCGGAGCTCACATCCTGGCCTAAAATGTGCTTTGCACAATTTCAAAGCCTTATCCTCTCTCCTAGTTGCATGCATTTGAAAATGAAAGATAATGCATCATGGTAGACTAGGAGATTTATGGATTTGATGTCATCTCATCTTGAGTGATTGCAGATACAGCTACAAAGATGAGACATGGCGTGACGACGGACATGATGAACAAGGAGCGCATGCTAGGAGACTTGTTCGCGAACGGAAAAACACATGGAGCATACCAAGTATAAATCAAAGGAGACACATACGCATGCATGAACTATCAAATGAACATCAAGACCATCAAAGACTCTGCACACCCTTCCATCCAGAGGTGAAGCTGTGATACGCCAAGACTGCACTCATCACTCAGCAGCATTGTGGCTCAACATGGACACCACCATCAACATGAACATGCCAACACTATCGTGTCAAGTCATGTTATGAGACATCTCGTCCACATCACTACTTTGGGCCATACTGTTGCAATCAATGTAATGTAACGTGGAAGTCCAAGAGACCTACATGTAAAGTTGAAGAGTCATGTAAGTCAAACAATCATGAGGGAAATCGAACAGTCACAAGGGTCAGTTTCACCCTTGGATATATATACCCATCATTTTTACATGCAAGGGAATTTTCACCTTGGCTCCTCCCACATAGCCTTGAGAGTTTGTAGTCTTTTCTTTTAGGAGAGAGAAGTGGATCCAATGCCCCACTATCAGGGTTAGTGATGTAGTGGTGTATTGATGTGTCTTGGAACTTTAGCTTAATTCAGATGCCTGATAACAAGCCATCACATTTTCACACATGTATTGTATTTGTTTGTAAGACTATTCTTTGGACACTTGTAATGCATGTTGCTTTAACTTGTATTAAGATATTTTAATTATTTCGGTTACTCTAATACATATGCTTACGAAAATGTGTTGTATAATTTGTTAACATTGTCTCTCCCATGTGGGCTATCTCATTGGACACTCGACATAACCATTCTCATAAACTTGTTATAACGACTGTCACACTCATGTGTACTATTCCACTGGGTGTTGTACGTGCTATCCATTCACTGTGTGTTTGTGACTGTCACATCTATGTGGACTACTCGGTGGGAAGCTGTGCATGTCCTGCTGTGTTGTGTGTCTCTGACATAGTTGGGACTATTCCCTTTCGACTTGAGACTCACTTCCACCCTATCCCTTTGTGGTGAAAGAACCTTGACACAAGTAACACTAAGCACTCACCAAGCATGCGAACCTCGTTGTCAAAGACAAAGAATACCACTCTCATGTGTTGAAAAGCAAGAGCTAAGGCAAACCTTTAAGACAATGGAAACCAAGCCATCGTACCAGATGGGACTCCTACACAAAATGGTGTGAGGTCTAGTTGGGGCTTCATACCATGGATATCCCCTGAATGTTGGCAGGTCCAACACCGTCAATAAGATGTTTACGGTATATGTTGTGTTCATATGTATTGGATAAATTTAATTATTTTAGTGGCTTCCATACTCATCTCGTTGAATGTGCATTGTATTCACTTTAATATCATTATGTGAACTATTTCACTAATGAAACTTTCCATGCCCTTGTGTGCCTCGTCTAGGATAGTACTATTAATTTCCTCTTAGAGACTCACTTCTTGTCTCCCATCGTGAAGGTTTCCTTTTACATCCTGCAATTGGTGCTTCACAATGTCAACTTACTTTCTTATTCAAGGTTTACATATATAAACTCTTACGTTATCCATTGAAACCAAGAAAAATATATGGGGCTCCTACTCCAAATGATGTGAGGTCTAACTGGGACTTCAAATCGGGGAGATCCCCTGTATGTTGGCAGTATTCAACATGTTCAAAATAATGTTTATTATGTTGTCTTCATAAAAAAATTACCAAATGTACAAAACAAAAACATCACAAGAAACATAGAACACAATATATAGGCTCCAAGATAGGGTGAAAACCCCACAAGCGGGAACCCAAAAAAAATTCCCTTCTTATAGAATCAAATCAAAGTGAGATCCAAGACTCGTAACCAGAAAAAGACTCCAAACGTCAATATGCCAAGTCAAGCCTTCCTTCGACATAGAAAATCCATAAAAAACAAGAGACTGACAACATGTACAAGATCTTTAAAAGGAGATTGTCAAGGCAAAACGTTCATCCTTGTTTTCACCTGTCAATTTCAGAATTAGGCCTCCCTTCTTCATTATTCTTCTTTGCGATATTCCAGAACCAATCATGCAAAAATATTATGTTAATGAGCTCAATTCACCCTCTATTTATATTTCCTAAAGGGATTTCAATACATATGTCTTCTAGGGTGGGTATGACTTTGACACAAATTTACAACTTGAAAATTTCTTCTTCCAATCTATAAATAAGACTTTGACATTGAACAATAAAGAGCATGGGTAAAATGCTTAAATAAATATTAGTTTGACTTGAGCATGAAACCCATGCTTGAAAATTAAAATTTATTTTTCTTCTTTTTGTTTTTACATAAAATATACACCGATAATTATGAATACCAAACCTAGTTACATTTTCCAACATTCCCTCTTAACTAGTGAGATATTCATAATTACACAACTGGTACAAGTACAATCTCAAATCAATATATTCTCATAAGAAGAGTTAGATTGATAATCCATCTTCAAGTGCCAATATCATGAACAACGTTTTCAAATTGAAATATAGCAAGGTCTTGAGTAACAAACTCTAACTCTTCACTAAATTAGAGCACAATGCTGGGAGGAATAAATATGGACACCAACACCATAGCCTCTTCAAGGCATATACCCAATCCAGATTTTCACTAGGAATGTCCTTCTAGACTATTCTTATCTTGGATTCTCAATTCTAAAATAATGTCAATCCTCTTTGACCACTCTTATATTGGATACCCATTCCAATCCTTAAAGAGTGTCGGTCCATGAGACTACTTCTATCTTGGATTCCCAATCCTTAAGAAGTATCAGTCCTAGATGCTTATCCAATCCTCCATTCTTCCTTCTAGTTCCTTCACTAGACTTACGACTATTAGTCCTAGCCTAGTGCATGACACATGGAGAATATGGTGTCCTCCATCACTCCCTTTCAACCAGGGAGGAGATCCTTACTCCCTCTTAATCGAGGGTACATAGCCACAAGTCTTAGATGGTCTCATACTTCATCAATACATCAACTACTTGTTCTTTCATGGAGATATAGTTGTAGCTAAAGGGCTCCTTTCTCACATCATACCTGAGCTTCTACCTTCGTGGATGTCAAACATTTTAAGGATCAAAATTCTTTCACACTTTATCTCCATGACAAGGTTTCTCGACTCCTAACAACATCACGTCATATCAAACTTTGAGCTTCTTAGATTTTTCCAATCGTCAAACAAAATTTTCATCAAATGGTTCATCTCTCACCTTTAAGGATCCAAACTTCCTTACAACTACAAGCACATGCCTTCCATCCTTATATAATAATATTTGGTCTTCATGCTCTTCCAAGCCATCATCAATGTCATTCACTCAGTCCATGTGCTCCTAGATTGAATTAAACAATAGTTGGTATAATATCATCAAAAATGCTATCTTTCCAGCCTCTTCACATACCTCTATAATAATTTCTTCCACGAAGCCAAACCATAACCCATATTATTAGAGTAGCCAATTTACAATAGTTTTTAGTTAAGACGTGGGATTCTTCAAATATTGCTGCTTGCTCCCTTTTAGGTAAAAATTCCTTTTCATGGTCTATCTTCATATTTCAACAACATTCTGCTTCGTGCTCTTTAGCTTTTAATCATCAACCAAAGTGTTCCTGGAATGAACTAATCAATAAGCTTCAAACTATTCTCTTCTTCTTCATGCTTTGCAATGTTCTTTCACTTATTCCTTCTACTAGTCAAGCTTTAGAAAGAACATATCTTGACCTACAACCTTTGTTATAATATAGAAAGGAAAATGCATAAATATATTAAAAAAGGAGATATAGAGTAATTCTTTGAAGAACAAAAACCCCTTAATCCATGGACTTCATGTGTCCTCTTTGTCATTTTCATCCTCCAATCCAGTAAGACAACCTCATTTACATAATCATTCATAGGTTAGGGTTTATTTTAGTGAAAGCAATTAATCATAGGGTAGAAACCCTAGATCCATTTAGTTCAAACCTTAGCTAGTGTTTATACAAAAATACTTTCAAATAATCAAGACTTTGACTTTCATCTTCCTCTCAACATACTAGGGTTCAATATTCTTAATTAGTAAAAGTTCAAACAACAAAACCATAGATTATATGTTCAACTAATATATAAACTCAACATCATCAACATTAGGCTTAATATCCAAGATACTATCACGACCTATAATAATCAAAGGGAGGAAATTATCCTTTCACTTGAGCTACGTAATCATTTTCCATATCTACTATTTTCAATAGTTGGGACTACTTTCAACAACACCAATGGTTTCCTTAATCATAATTTGCAAGGGTTAATATCCAGCTCCCCAGAACCTCTCAATTTGTCACAATTGTTAGTTATATAAGAATGCATATGTTAGTTACAATTTCCAAATGTTGTTGACCATATGACTTTTATGGAGCTTCACTGAAGTTTTATATTCATTACAAACCCTTGTCATTCAACAACTCTCTCAACAATATAATCAAATCTTATGTTGACGCTACGATCAACACCTTCCGAAATTTTGCCTACACTTTAATTTTGGAGCCTACTGAGGATCTTACAGTATATCATTCTATGGTTACATCATGGTCGATTGATGTTCTCTAAATATTTTAAGTCTTCTTCCTAGTTTTAAACTGTTACGTCACTTGCACACACATGCTCAATATTAGATGAGCTCATGAGCACACTTACTTTCTATTAGCTTGAACATGCCCAACATCATCCATTAAGACAATTCCTGTGTAATGTTAAGCTCATGCTGAACATTAGTGCACACTTTCCTTGACAGTCTCCCTCACTTTGGTCGCATTTGTACTTTTATTTAGGTGAGTTTTCTCAATTCTCAGTCTTACGCACTGTTGCTTTCACAAGTGTCACTTTTATGTTCATGCATATTGATTTTTCTCATTTTCACTTTAATAAGTGTCATTTTCATGTTATATTCACTCTGACATTTGTTTCTTTAAGGGTCTTTCACATTTTGCAAGTGCCATCTTCATGCTTTCCTCCTGTTGTAGGTGTCACTTTTGTTGCTTTCACTCTTGCATGTGTCACAACTTTTTGCATCACCAAAGCTAGTTCTAGTGCACCCTTCTACATGAGATGCTATTATATATTATTAGGATATGCACTAGACACATTCCTATAGCTTAGCGCACCTTTTGGTCACAATAATCATTTTTGTTGTAACGTGTCGATTAAACTATCGCACTTAGAAATAAGTGTTGATTTGTTGTCGTTTTGAGGTGTTATTGTTATCCATGATTTCAATGTATCCTTTTGGCTTGTATTGATGGTTTTATGTGTGTGATTTGCATTTGAGTCATGCTTAGATGCATTTCTCTATTTTACTCTATTGGTCTCACACTTCGGCATTTTGAAGCCCTTCTTGGTCCTTCAGCCCAGTGCAAGTTGTGAAGGCATTAACCCTCTTACCAAGTGAGGAACTTAAATTATCCATGGGCCTAAATGATGCAATCCTACTCACCAATATTTGTGCACTAATTCCTCCTCAAGATCATCTCAAATATACTACACATTATGATCCTCGGAAGGGTAGTCACCTCTGCCTTACATAACACATAAAGCACTTCTAGCTAACAACATGGACCTATTCCATCCTTTTGTAGAGGAAAAAGATGCAATGCAAAGACCCTCCTATCCTCCCAGTGTAGTGAAAACCATCCAAGGAAAAGTGACTTCCTTCCTATGGCCTCCTTTAATGAAAAGCGCATTCCAAATGGCCAAGCACCCACTGTTGAGTCAAACTACACTAGCCTAATAGGAAAAGCACATTTCACACCAACAATGATCCCTTGTTGAAGAAAACTATGTTGCTTCTCAAGCCTCCTCTTCCCTTAAAGTGCATGGAATAGTCTTGAATCTTGAAGCATTCATCCTTCCCTCTTCCCTTAGGGTGCATGGCATAGTATTGAAGTTTGAAGCCTTCATCCTTCCCTCTTCCCTTAGGGTGCATGTCACAATCTTGAATCTTGAAGAATTCATAATTCCCTCTTTCCTTAGGGCACATGACACAATCTTGAAGCATGACGCATTCATCCTTCCCTCTTCCTTTAGGTCCAAGGTGCAATCTTGAAGCATGAAGCCTTCATCCTTCCCCCTTCCCTTAGGGTGCATGGCATAGTCTTGAAGCTTGAAGCCTTCATCCTTCCCTCTTCCCTTAGGGAACATGTTGCAATCTTGAAGCCTTCATACTTCCCTCTTCCCTTAGGGCACATGACACAGTCTTGAAGCATGAAGCCTTCATCCTTCTTTCTTCCCATATGCACTCTGTGCTCAAGATTTGCTTAGACCCTTCCTCTTTAGTGCATGGAGTAGTAGGAAAGGCTGAAGGAAGCCTCCTCTTAGCCCTTGACTAGTCAAATTTCACTTTCCAAGTCTTCATTCTCTTCCCTTAGGGCGGATGGCACAACCTTCAGCAACAAGGCTTCCCACCTTGTCCCTTCAACTTTCCCACTATGTTGGACCAAGGAGAGCTCTTCTTCATAGTGCATGGCATAGTAAAAATGAACTATGGAGATTTCCTAAGCTACTAATGAGTTTGACTGTGCCCTCCTAATCAAGGCTTCTTCTTTTAACCCTCTGATAGGCCTATTATGAGCTGATCATTCCATGAGCTAGGTAGTGATAGAATATATGTTTTTAAGAATGATTTTGCTTTGTCATGAATAATTTTAACTGGTAGGATTACCTTCCTAGTATGAAAAGGTGATGCTCAAAGAAATAACAAGGATAAAGCATAAAAAAACACTTACAAAGAAGAAGAACAAAATACATATATCATGGATACATAAAGCAGTGTTGGGTTGTGTTATATTCTTTCCAGAACTCACCTACATAGTGAACCGGGGG
>APFE030157658.1:26841-52085 GCA_000404065.3 Pinus taeda
TATGGATCATGTCTATGGATTGCAGGTTGCTGTTTATGGATGATTGATCAAGTCGGAAAAAATAGATGGACTTCTTTTTTTAGATCACAGCGGAGTGACTGCTAGATCACAGCAGAGTGACTGCTCAGTCTAAATATAGAACAGTCAAATATTATTAGCTCATAATAATATTTAGACTATAAACTTTGTCTTATTCTCTTGGAGCACTTCAGGATGAGTTACGGATGTGGTACATGCAGATCCCAGAAGGAAATACGTGGTTACCTATGGGATGACTAATATTTGCATGCAGGACTTCAGTTAGAACTCAAGTGAGTTGAGTTTAGTGGACTGGAGGTGCAGTTGATGGAGTTGTGTTCAGTTTATCTTTGTTAAACTGGTTGTATTTAGTCTAACTGGCAAATAGACTAGAGATGAGTTGGGTGAATTAGTTATTAATTAATTCACAAGTTATTAACTCATAATACAACTAATGAATACATCAGTTAACTCAGTTGCATGTCAGTGCATGTTCAGTTCAGCAGGGACAGGTGTTAGAGAATCAGATTGCTATCAGTTGTGACTATAGTTGTGCACCAGATTTTGCACAATCAAGGGATTGAGTATGCCAATGAGTTTGCCCACGTATTTGCCCACATTTTAGCTTATGCTCACGTCCACAAAGAGCGAGTGGACTATTTTGCAGTTAGTGAAAACGAGTTGGTGAGTCCAGTTCTCATCAGTTTCTTAGCAGGTATTGCAGCAGTGGAGCAGGCAGAGCGTGGAATGAGAGAATTTGGAGATCAGATCTGAGCTGTATGTGTGTAACAGAAGGTGGAGATCACTTGTGGAAGTATTATGCTGTGTTAATGTAACATGACTCATCATTTAATATAAGATGTTGGGGTTTTAGCGTAGATGCTTTCCTCGGGTATTACATAGGTGTTTAATGTTGAATGCTCTTGATGTTTTATTGTTATTGATGCTGCTATATTGATGATCAACGTAGAGGAGGTTATGTATTGTGTATGTTTTCCACAATAGTACATGATCAGGATAATCTCCATTGAATATGTGTTAAATTATTCAAAATTTCTACATCTACGTCACCCTTCTTGCTAGTCGATTTGCCTTTGGAACTTCGACTCTCTGGCCTTCCGGTCTCACACCCCAGCTTTTGGCTCTTGAACTCGACTCTCCAACAAATTTTGAACCTCCTCATAGGCTCTACGTTGCCTCATCGTGGCTCTGCACTACCTCTTTTGGATCTCTCTTTGCCTCCTCTGCAATGTATCCCCATATCAAGCAACTCTCCAACCGAAAAACTATCCTTGCCCCACACTGCAAGAAATCTCCTCGATGATCTCTCCATCTTCTCTGCGTTACTATCTTAAGAAAATCAATCTCTGATCTCTCTCGATGGGTTATCCAAATGCCCACCAAGCCTCTTCTTATAATCCTATCCATTTGATCAATCAACAACCCAGATTAGATTCTAATCAATGGCTCAAATCATTTTGACCTGATCCTCGTCTTCTTCTAGAAGTTTCACCCCCAGTTTAATTAATACCCTTTAATTATTTTAATTTCCTAAGTTTAGACTTATGCATCCAAAAAATAATTAATTGTTTTAATAAAATTGTCTTCACGTGGAATTTCCCAAAATGATTTATGGGTATTCTGGAATACATGTGTCCTAGCCTCCAAATTTTGAGGCTTAGAGCACATCTGATGCTACCAGAAATCAACACTCCCTCTTAGCGAGGAATGTGCTCTAGTAATGCAACCTGTTTAAGCATCACCCTGACTTTGTAACATCTCCCTCTGCGCTACTAATGTCTGACATCACTTCCCATCAACTACCGCGAAAATGTTGCATCCGTGCTACTGCTGACTTTGCATGTTGCTACCAACTGTATCTGCACTGCAACTTTGCTTCAACTGATGTTGCTACCTTCTGCAACAACTGCAACGGAAAAACATCCAAAATATTAAACCAACTGTTTTCAGTATGATGCATTTGTCATCCGATTTCTGACTACTTCTAGTCTTTGCGCTTCACTGACATCGTTACTATTAACTCTGCTCTGTGCCAACTACACTGTTGTCAACACTAGCTTTGCGTTGCTCAAAATTTGACTACTACTAGCCACTGCATCTATCACACTAGCACCTGACTGCATCACCTGACACTGGTCCATCTTGCTACTACTAACTATGGGCTCTCGTAGTAAGGTCTTGACCCAAGAGGTGGACTCCTCGAGGATCCTGCCCATCTGTGGTTCTTTCGAACTACAGTACTAGATCACCCCATCTCTCCCCTCGAGGTATCTAAGCAATCATGGCAAAATCCTCCTCCTCGATCTTTGTAGTTGCAGCCTACGGATCATGTTTCTCATCCTTGTCCTTCTTCTTGAGAGGACATTTTGTAGCATAGTGACCAAATTCACCACACCGGAAACATTTGATCTTTGAGACATCCTTCTTCTGCCTCCATTTCTCCTATTGCCCCTTTTATGCAAGGGTTGCATTCTCCTCCTCCTCCTTGGGATTCGTCCCAATGTTGTTGTTGCCATCAATTTTGCGCTTGACTAAGTCTCACCTCATCTCTTCATGTTGAAGAGCGGCCCACATCCCTTCCCATTTCGACAATTTCTCTCTGCCCATGATACTTTGGACAAATACTTGCCATTATTCTGAGACTAAATTCAGGGCCAAACTCACCATCTTTGTAGGCTAAGGTGATGACCCTACCACTGCCAACTGATCTCGGACTTCCTGATGCTTCGATAAGAACGGATCAATGCGTTCCCCCTTCTGCATCCTCACAGACCTCATTTTCTCCTCCAAGTACATCTTTCGCCGCTCCGAAGATCCTTGATACAATGTAGCCAAGGCATCCCACATCTCTTTAGCCGTCCTTTTGCCAACAATGTGACATACAACGTGATCCCTCACTCCATCGAGGATCAACCGCTTGGCCTTTTCCATCTCAACCTTGTACTTTTTGAGCAGATCTACATCGGCAGGGTTAGATACCGCATTGTCGACATAGACTTTGAGATCATGCTCATCTAGAAGGCAAGAAATCCTAGCCTTCCAAATCACATAGTTGCATGCTTCGTCCAATCGATCTTGATCTCTCAGCGCATTAGCTGCCATTTCTGCCAAAACGAAAGTTGAACTGCTCCCTCTCTCCTCTACGCAGGTGCTAGGCTGGCCTATGCACTCCCTACTAGAGTTAGTATATTTTCTCCTTACTATTGTTTCTCAACAACTGAGAAATATAATTCCTTGGCTCATAATTCACTAAGGAAAAAATTCCCTAAAAAAGTGTCTTCTTCCTTCTTCTGACGTTTTTCTGCCCCAACAACTGCTGCAGAAAACTCAAGAAAATTATGTCCCACCTGAAGACTGCTCAGCGATGGATCTATTGTTGTGTTTCTCCCTCTGCCACTGAAAAATCATGAACTAGAAATATTACCTCTCTATTAACTCACTCAGAGAGAGATTTTCCTCGAGAATCTTTCCCTCCTGGCTTGGACTACGTAGTCCCTCTAGGAATTCGATCTGATGCCTACCCAACACTTTGATATCCCTACTTCTCTTCAACGCTAGGCTCTTTGAGTCTTCTCTCTTGCTTCACCTGCGCCGATACCATGTGAAAATTTGGTGACCCAAATCCCTACTACAACAATATGATGTTATTTCTCCTACTTGCTAATTCTCTTACAAGTTATTTATGGTATTGCATAGTAAACATCGAAATAAATATAAGTGCAGCCTTCACAACATAAATAATATGCAGAAACAAGAACTGAGCAAGAAGAAATAATACACACAAGTGACACCATTGTTTTTGGACAAATGTCCCGGGAAAAACCTAATGCATGAAAACCGGTGCAACAACTAAGGGTTTGTATTATTATGCAATGGTTTCTGAATACAGTCTTTGGATGCCTTATTAGCTATCTGATACAGAGAATCTGACTGTAAATTTGATAGTGATCTAGGTTATGGATGGCAAGCCCCACACTACCTCTGCATTAGCCTACGCAGTCCAACATCACAACTACTAGGCTTTGTGTCACCCTTCTTATTGGTCGATTTGCCTCTGGAACTTCGACTCTCTGCCCTTCCAGTCTCACACCCTAGCATTTATCTCTTGAACATGACTCCCTAGAAAATTTCGAACCTCATCACAGGCTTTGCACTTCCTCAATGTGGCTCCTCGTTGCCTCTTCTGGATCTCTCTCTGCCTCCTCTACAATGAATCCCTGGATCAGGAAACTCTCCAACCATAAAATTATCCCTGCCCCTCACTACAAGAAATCTCCTCGATGATCTCTCTGTCTGCTCTGCACTGCACTCTTGCAAAAATCGATCTCTGATCTCTCTTGATATGTTTCCCAAATGCCCATCATTCCTCTTCTTATAATCCTCTCGTTGATCAATCAATGGCCCAGATTAGATTCTAATCAATGGCTCAAATCATTTTGACTTGATCCTTATATTCTTCTAGAAGTTTCACCCCCAGTTTAATTAATACCCTTTAATTATTTTAATTTCATAAGTTTAGGCTTAGGCATCCAAAAAATAAATAATTATTAAATAAAATTGTCTCTTGGTGGAATTTCCCAGAACGATTTATGGGTATTCTAGAATACATGTCTCCTAGCCTCCCTGCAAATTTTGAGGCTTAGAGCACATCCGATGCTACCATAAATTAACATGGAAGGCAGTTGATTTGGTGAGCTAGGTGTCCAACATTGACCAGAGGCTTGACCTGAATGTGCTTAGGAACCTGTTATCCCGATATGATGTGATGGTCTACGAGAACCCAAAAGGTACCCATAGCCATTCGAAGAAAAGTTTGGCAGTGGATTTTGTTGTGATACTCTTCCTACAGGTAATAAAAGTGACCATTTTGGAAAATCTATCAATGACCACAAACACACAGTCATTATCATGCTTGGTAGTGGGAAGGCCAGACATATAGTCCATTGAGATGGATTCTTAAGGCCATTTAGGAGTAGGCAAAGGGGTGTACAAATCTTGCTTCTTAATGGTTGGTTTGGCAATGGTGCAAGTGGTGCAAGGCTTGATAAACTTGCCAACATCTTGTCAAAGTTTCAGTCAATAAAAATATGTATGTAGTACTACCATTGTTTTCTCCACGCCAAAGTGCCCTACTACTTGACTGTAATGTGCATCCCATATCAACTTGGCATGCTTGCTTGAAGGAACACAAAGGCGTCCCATGTAGCATAATTGTGCATCTTGGAGATGGAAGTATGGAATTTGTTTTCCTGTCATCAACATTTGGTATGTGGTAGCAAATTCTAAGTCATTGTTGTACCAAAGGTCTCATACCCCCAAGAGTTGAGAATTGTGGTTAGTGCCACGACCGGGGGTCGACTAAGGTAGTTTGCGACATGATTGGTGTTACCCTTCTTGTATTTGATGTTCAAAGTAAATTGTTGTAGGTATGTGGACCATTTTTTATGACAAGCATTTTGTAACATCCCTTGTGTCTGCATAAATGGAATAGGCATGTGATCTGTGTGGATGATCGTTTCCTTCCCCAAAATATAATATTTCCACTGTCAACAAGCCTACACGATGGAATGCATCTTCTTATCATAGGTGGGGTATATTTGAACAATATCATAGAGTGTTTCACTATGATAAGCCATCAATTGTCCTTAATGAATGAGTATTGTAGCAATAGCATAGTTGGAGGCATCTATCTCGACATCAAATGGTTGTTGTAGGTCTTGTAGGGTGAGGACTGGTGTGAAGAAAAGGTGGTGTTTCAACTCATCGAATGCCTTCTATTGTGATTCAGACCAAAAAAACTTTGCTTTTTCTCTACCCTTGGTTACTTGACTTAAGGGCTAAGCGATATAAGAGAACCCGAACATGAACTTTCAGTAGAATTTAGCAAGGCCTATTATATACCTAGGGGGGTAATATGGGGTACCGAGGGAGGTACCCAACGTAATAATGTAATAATGGGATGGGCCATAGTAATAAATAAGGTGGTTAACCCATGTCATGTAAGGGACCACAAGTAGTTAATAATAATGTAATGGGCCATGGTATTAGTTGATGGTATGAGTAAACCATGGTAATGATGCATGGTATTGTATGTATGAGGCCTATATAGAGGCTAGAGATTCCACATGGAGAGATATGAAGAGAAGTATTCTTGTATGAACAGGAATATGGCTTGTGAAGTATTCTCCTTCCTTAAGAAGTGATTGTATGGTGTTGCCCTACCTTAAGGGTTTGATCAATAAAGAATCATTTCATATTATTTCTGGGTTTATTTGCATTATCTTATATTTTCATATCAGATCTATAATATTCTTGGGTTAGATCTACAACAAAGGGAATGAAGCCTAGCTCGAATCTCTAACAATATTCCCTTTCTTCCTCACTTGTAAGCTCCAATTGTAGCTCTAAGTGCTATAATTAGAACCTACACACATGACTAAAGCAAGAAAAGGATCCACAACATATATGTAGCATAACCTAACATCTATATTCAATGAATCAACATGACATTGAAATACATGAGTGTAAAAATAACACAAAAAATATAGGAAAACAAGAGACTATTTGTATTAATAGAAATGGGAGAGAGTTTACAACCATAAGCAGTAGTTGACTTTGTAGATATCTCCCCAAGTTGACTTGTCCTTCCTTGTCACAAATCACACCTAAAGATCAACACTAATGCATGATATGATGACTCCTTTAGATTGAAGGCAACAACATAAGGGCATTATCAATCTCCAACATCCAACCCTAATGCTATGGATAGAAATCAATTTATAGCAAAAGTATGGTAGTTTAGGATTTACCATTATGGGCTTTAGATCGACATATGATGGGAGGATGAGTAAAAGGGATAAGAGGTGAAGTCTCCAAGGTAGGATAATATAGGATTCAAGCTCTTATACATTGTAAATAGTTAAAAAAACCTTTGGAAGCTCCTGGAAGAGGAAGATTTAGAATATTTTTTAGTTTTCCTGAATTTCTAGAATCAACACACCTATAGAAGGGAGCAACTAGTGCTGGCTAGTGTTGGAGCCTAAGGGAGAAAGATGCGTTGAACGCAGGTGACCAAGAGGGTAGGGAGTGCTGGGGCTAAAATCACTAATTTTGAGAAATTACTTCCAAAAAATCAGAATTTTTGGAAGAGTCATGCTTCGGTATTTGTGAAGGGATGATGACACCATGTTCATAGATATTGATTGATGAGGTTTGCAGACCTATTGACTAGATGTGGCTGTAACACCCTCCTCCCACATTTACCCAAGTAACTAGCGAATCGGGGTAAACATGTGACGAGAAGTTACCATGATATGATTCGACCTCCTAAGTCATCTTAAGCAAGTGGAACCGACGGAAACACACCATACAAACCTTCAACATTAGCAACAAGATTCCTAGGAACCATCCCAACTTTTGCATCTCCCAGAGACAACCTTGGATTTCTTCAAGGCCAGTGCCTGGGCACATATAAAATGGTGCGTCTCAAATTATTTATAGGAAACCACAGACAACACTTATGATCTATGGATACATATTTACATAGGAAATAGGTTGGTTCATTAATCCAAAGAAATGAAACATATATTTGTGATACTTCTTCACTAGTTCAAATAAGCATAAAAATAGTGGAGGCCAAGAGCTTCAAGGCCTTACAACTTAATAATATTTTGCAGAGTGGGTGAGAGAGGATAAGAGATAAGAGTAATCCATTGCATAGAACATAATGCTTAAAGACTTCTATATTCGAGACACAGAGCTTGGGGCAGTAAGGATTTCTATGCTTATTTGGTTTACAAGTAGAAATAATGAATGAAGGGAGAAATGGAAGATATGATTCATGTGCTACAGATTTAAAGATCTAATCTCAATAGTCCTCACATGCATATACATAAACAATGTTCAGACAAATGAATCTATGAAACAACTACATGCATTTGTATTAACATATAGATACTAATAAATCTATGAGGGAGCTTGAAACACACCTAGCAACAATAATTACATGAATTCGGGGAAGAAGCATGAACATAAAATGAGTTAGACAAAGGGGAACACATACTGTAATCCTTTGAAGAGGGAATCAAAACTGTTTCCTTAATATTCTAAAAATATATATTATTTCATAGGAAATACAGTCTGAAATTATAACATGTAGTGTTTCCTCTAGAATTTCTGAACCTTTTCTAAGTCTTCCATTCCTCTATTTATCTCGAGAGAGGAGCAAGAACATTTATTACACAAAATATCTAAGGTCCCTACTCAACTTTCTGGTCGACTAGCTGTATCAGTCCTAAATGGCTCTATTGCCCCAAAAATATTACAGAGTTGAATGCCTCCGGATTGGACACACGTTACAGTACAACATAGTAAATAACCACAAGGAAAGAATCCACAAAGATCTCCTCGCCCATCCTGTGATCATCTTGATTAGTAGGAGCTATTCTAGCTAAGGTATGGCCTCCTACACTATTTCAAAGACCACTGTCTTTTCTGACTTTACTCCATTCAATGCCTACTCCTTGACCCGTGTCTCAGTGATCTTCCTTTGAATTGACCCATCTTGTGCCTTGAATGCACCACCCGCTCCTCTTAAAGCAATAGCTATCGGTCCATCATTCCCTTTAAGCCTCTATACTGCACTTCCAGTGCCTTGGCGTGGTGGTTGAGCTACATTCCATGTGTAACAATGCAGTCTCACAAGCGTGAGCCTTTTTCCTCTAAAACAAGTGAAACATGCATTTTTTATTTTCCCCTTAGCCCCCTTTATTATAGCCCCTCATGTGGCTTTCCTCATATGACCAGGGGTTAGCCCTCAAGCACTAAGGCCTTTAGACCCGTGTCTGGGAGCTTTTTCCTTTATATCACAAAATCCCTCATATTGGTGCTTTACCATGATTTTCCCTTTTCCATAGTGCATGTCGATAGTCCAGACACGAAATCCTTATAGAACAAGCCGTAATAATTTAACGCGTCTGGGGGAAAGTCCCGTACATCGCAATCGACCCTGCACTGTTGTCTTAAGATTTTCTCTTTAGCTGCTTGCGATCACCAATAACCTATTGACATCATTATTGATGTCATCACTGCCACGTGTCACCCTGTGGGTGGTGCCACATGGCACCTGGAAACAACCCCATAGGACCCCTGAAAATGCCAAAAATGAGTGACATGTGTCCACCCGCCACGTTGTCTTCCATACTTTCCATGTCATCGCTGATGTTAGCTTCCATGTCAGCTCGGTGGACCAATCAGAGGCCTCAACTTGGTCCCTTGGAGGAGAGAGAAAAGGGCCTCCCCGACCCTGTTTTTTCAAGCATTTCTTTGTTAAACTTTTCAGACCTCTCTTGACAATTTTACATTATATTGATGAATTGACCACCGCAAGACTTATTAAGTCACCACTCCACCGATCCATAGATATTGCGGGGTTGCAGGATGCAGGATCCTGCCACGTGGAGGAGAGACAAGGTGCTGGCCTGATCCTTGTCTTGTTATCCCTTTCCTTTGTAAACAATTTTCTTGGCCCTTCGAAGATACAACGCTATATCACAAATTAGCCTCCACAAAGTCTTGGAATTCTTAGAACCCCACCGATCTGCATATATGGGGGATGTGGGGTCGCCGAGATGCGAGACTCCAATATTCGCCTTTTGGCGCCAAGAACCACTAATAATCCTTAAGTGCGAGTCGAAGACCTCGCTGATATGTGATGTGCTCCACTCTCGGGCCCACCTAAACATTAATATAAGACCTGCGATGGACCTCCCAAGCATGATTGCAATTTTCTCCAGAGACTTAGCCATTGTTTGGTTTTCCATAGCTTTCCAAGGCAATCTTTAATGGGCTCTAACTTTTCCTCCAGAAGTCTATATCCAAACTTCTATATACCATTGGAAAGATCATTCTGAGAACTAGGTATTGGAGTGGGGTTGATACAGCTCTAGGATCTTATGTGGCCTGGGATAGTGGCTCCAAAATTTCACTATTCTTGGGCAAGATTAACGAATTGAAACCCACAATGCAGGGAGTGACAACACCAACCTCTCAGGTAACCAGCCCCTGGGTCCCACTGAGTTTTTAAATACTGAAACTCTCGGATGCTCCCTTGATATGGGCATGCATGCATTCATTAGGCTTTAGAAACTCCCATAAAATGCGTATGCCGATGTCCAGGGAATTTTCTGCCCAATGTTGTGCTTGTGTCCCTGGGATTTGAGCCACTTTTTCAGGCCCAGAGTGCAAGTCACTCCCTATAACTCAATGAAACATTCAAGGATGAAAGATAAAAACATGACAATTATACAAATGCAATTACTTGAACAAGGACTTGACTAGACCCTTACTAGCCATGAACGACATTTTGTGAAACATGTCACAAATATGAAATCTACAGGTTTAAACAGCAAATCTGAGCATAGGGGTCTCATACTCATATGAGAATTGCTAAGAAGCATTGATGCCTCAACACATTAGCTATAGTTTCACCCATTAGGCCATTGATACATTGTTCATTCATTTAGAAATAAAAACATGATGAGAGCCATACATAACCACTATCGTAATACATATCCATAACCAACATAATAACAACATAAATACCAAGGAAATAACAACCACGTCATCCACATATAAACCAATATAATACTCATGAAATAACAAGGAGAAATAACCTCATATTAATGATGAAAAGGCCAATCATTTGTGGGACTTCCACGAACCACTTGATTGTAGACATGGTTGAGCCAAATCTCTCTTGAGCCAGTCACCCCCTTGCTATATTCCAAGCATGAATGTGGGAACTCATAAAACACATCAAAAAAAAAAAATATAGAGGCCAAACCACCTCAACTCATCAAACAATGATTCCACCTCATGATCAGACATAACAAAACCATCATCATATTGGTCTCTACCCAAGCCTTCTAGGGCTCCAGAGCGTTTGTTCTAACTAAGGCTTCTAGGACTAGTAAATCAACCCACCAAAGGCTTCTAGTGCATTTTCTTAACCAAGGATTCCAAGATTAGTAACTCAACCCAAGTTGTTACAGGGCTTCTAGAGCGTTTGTCCAACTAGGGCTTCTAGGGACTAGTAACTCAACCTAAGCTAAAGGAAACATGAGAACCAACCAGAAAAAGAAAGAAATAAACCCACAACACCATGGCTATTAAGGAAATGGCAAGGTTAGGAAAACATCCATGCAACTTGGTACCTACAAGAAAAACTCACTGTAGCTGTTGATCTCAATGTCCTCTTGCAATTTCCTACTCTTCCTTTGCCTTCTTGCTCCAAAACACCAAGTATGCCGCACTCCTCCAAGAGTGCTCAAAGAAAACTCTAAGTGTCGAAGAGTGTGTGAGAGAGAGAGAATAGAGAGAGCTCCAAGACTGAACTAAAAAAAGTCTGTGTATTGATCCTTAGAAGCCTTTTTGTTAATGAGGCCTCTATTTTATTCATTTTCCATTATTTTTCTTCATTTTCCTCCTCACATGAAACCTATGACCTTTCAAATCCCTTTTCTCCTAATTTCCATTATTTTCATAAATAAATGTTCCAAAATTCCATTTTTCCTTTCCAAAGCCTTATCCATTGCCTTTGCCAATGTTGTTAGCCATTAATCAATCACCATTGATCCCCATCGCTATGCTTTTTCCCAACATTCAGCGTGGAATAAGTGTCCCATCAACAATGGTTATTATTTTGTTTTTATTAACTTTTATTGCATGGAATTTTCAACAAGGTTGTTACAGAACCCTCCCCCTTAGGGTAACACCATTCACAATGTTCATCAACAAGGTTGCTGTAAGAAAAACATATTGCACATGGATCTTTATAACTCGGTTCATTTCAATATTTACAATGATCATCCTGTTGAGAAGAAAGCCAGTATGAAAACATAACAAGTATAACATCATAATGACATGACACCCATACCGCTTATTGGATCTTTATAGCATAGCTCATGGTGGTATTTACATCCATATACATATGTAGATATACCAAAACTTCATACCAAGCATATACCAAAACACATGCCAAAACATTTTCTAATCAACGAATAAGGAAGTATACATAGCCCACATCTGATCCTCCATCTCCCATGTAGCTTCATCAGGCTCAAAGTGCTTCCATTTCACTTTAACTTTCTCGATTGCTTGGTTCTGGAGGATGAGACTGTTTCTCTGCAATATACACTGAGGCTTTGGTTGGAATTATCCATCTGGGTCCACCTGCAATATAGACCAGTTAATCACATGATCAACATCTTTAACATACTTCTTAAGCAATGACATATGGAAGTCATCATGGACTTTCACTGTCAGAGGCAATGCAAGTCTATAGGCCAGTGGCCCAATCCTCTCAATAATACTGAAAGGTCCAAAAAACTTGGTGCTAGCTTGGCACATGATCCAATCCTTAAGGAGCTCTTCTTCGGTTTGATGCACAAGTACACCTATTCCCCAACCTAGAACTCCTTAAACAACCTATTCCAATCTACACAGCTCTTCTGACTATCATGTGTTGCTTTCAATTTTTTCTTGATTACCTGCATTTCTCACTCCATGTCTGCCAGCATGTCTGGTTGAATCAACACCCTGTTAACTGGATCACTCCAACTGATGGGAGTATCACAACTCTACCCATACAATGCCTCAAACAGACTCATCCTCAAGGATTCCTGATACGCATTGTTGTAAGAAAAATATACTAATGGAAGGTACTCTTCCCACTTCCACTGCTGATGCATCACATGCATACTCAACATGTCCTACAATATCACTTTGACCCTCTATGTCTATCCATCTATCTGTAAATGATAAGTTGTACTAAAGGCCAACTCTGTGCCCAAACCTGCAAATAACTCCATCCAAAACTTGGAAGTGAACTTTGCATCCCTGCCTGATGCAATCTTCCTCAAAACTCAATGCAATATTCCCACGTCCCTGTTGAAGACTTGTGTTGTATCACTCGTTGAGAATGTAGACTTTACTGGAATGAAGTGCACTACCTTTGTCAACCTGTCCACCATTACCATGATGGAATCATGCTGTCTCCCTGTCCTTGGAAAACCTATGATAAAGTCCATGGAAATGACCTCCCTTTCCTACTCTGGAATCGTAATCAGTTGTATCAGTCCACCTGAATTCTTACATTCTACCTTTACCTGTTGACAATCCAAGTACTTAGCCACAAAATTTGCAACATCCTTTTTCAAATTCGGCTAATAATAGAATTTCTTCATTGCTGTTAGCATCTTCTGATAACCTGGGTGACCTGAATATGGTTTCGCATGAAAATACCTCAAGATCACCTTCTTGAGCTCAATGTTATCAGACACATATATCTTGTCCCTAAATCTAACCAATCCATCTGCCGTGAGATGATAGTCCACACCCTGTGCACCTAAACCTGTACCTGCACTCTGATACAACTTGTGCACAATATCCATATACTTGACATCCTACTGACCTCCCTGCAAGATCCTATCCTATAAGTCTATCCCATAGAAGCTCATAGATGCTATGTGATTTACTTGTATCCACCTACCAAAATCATCTACCACCATGTTCTCTTTACCTTTGATGTACTTTACCTCAAAGTCAAACTCACTAATTGTGGCCGACTACTGAGTGTGCCTTCCATTCAGATTCGGTTGGTTAAATAGATACCGTAAACCACTATGATCGCTCATCAACACAGACCTTCTGCCAAGAAGATAGTGCCTCCACATCTTCAATTCATGTATGATTGTTGCTAACTCAAGATCATGTGTGGGTTATTTCTACTCGTGCTCATTCAGTTTACGTGACTGATAGCATACCACCTCTCCATGTTGCATAAGGAATCCACCAAGTCCTCTCTTACAAGCATTTGTACATACTACAAAGTCTTTGTCCGAATCTACAATATTTAACATTGGTGCATGTGTCAACAACTACTTGATCTACTCAAAAGTGGTCGCACACTCCTTTGTCCATTCAAACTTCTTACCTTTCCTCTATAATGATGTGATAGGGTAAGAAATCTGTGAGACATTTCTGATGAACCTCCTGTAATAACCTTCCAATCCCATGAAGGATCTCACCTCATTTACATTTCTGGGAGTTGTGGTGAACCTGCATTTTGATGCCTGGAACCATCAAATTTTCCCTCCAATACACCTATTTTTGGCTTGAAAATCCACAATTATTCCTCTAAGTACACCTTGAGGTAGGCTTTGTTGACCTTCTAGTGTACATGAGGTATACATACCTTTTAATCATAGTTTTGTGATTTCTTAGTAGCTAGAATAACTATTTTGTTGCTTTAAGTATCTAATTGGACTATGACAAATTTTATTAGATAAGGATCTTGGTGATGACCAACCTCCATCAAATACTCTAGCTGGCAGTAGTCTTGGACCATGCAATTATTGTCTAGTACCTACACTCATTTACTATCCGGTACCTGCACCACAGTTCGTTTCTGATACCTGCACTGCGAATTGCTCATTCGTTACTTGTAACATAGTACTGGAACATTCTAGTACCACAACTGATGGAGATTCCGTACTTGCACTAGTCAAATTAAGCATACGATTTTTGAATAAGACATCTTCTTATATATTTTATGTTATATGTTAAGATTGTAATGATATGTTTTTATTTTTATGAAACCATGGACGTAAAGACCAAGAAAACCTTCTCAAAGATATGCATTTGATCTCTTTACATCTCATAATGTTTCTCTATTTAAATAGGGTGTGAAGATGGTGAAGGGGATCATCTGAGGGTATTTGATTGAGTAATAGAAACAGAGATTTCATGCTATATATGTGTATGTAATCTTTAGTTATGCTGTTAAATATTTTCAAGAATAGTTTTTAATTTCAATTTCGAAGACTAATGCAAATATAGCTACTATGATATTGTGTATTTTATCTTAGTAGTCTGTAAGTTCTTATAAGCCGTCGGTTGGTCTTGTAAAGGGCCCACCAATCCTGTCCCCGAGTGGTTATCTTATAAATACAGTCTAACTCGTTTTCACTCTCGTCATCACACACTGGGTCAGTGTAGTGCGCTCCTTCCGCAAGGTCTAAAGGCACCACTACACATAGTGACTTTTTCTCAAAAATAATTTTGTGCTTCTTTAGATTTATGACTCTATTTATATCAGTGTCCCAATATATTCCTAGTAGTGTGGGATAGGGATTGCTGTCATCGACAATCTCTATCACCTCGAAATCTACAAGTGCATTCGCACCTTTGATGTCTACTGTTATCCCCTGCGACCTTCCCATCAGTAGGATCTTCTACTAGTTCGCCATCCGTAATTGAATAGGGGACCATTGTAGCATGGGCCTACCCATGCGCTCCCATGTCAACTTTGGTAGTACATTCGCATCTAATCCATTTCGTACTCTCTGATTTGCGCAGTCAATCTCATTTCCCTCCCTGTTCGCAATGCATTCTTTCTAAGTTTTCGGACTACGCACTGTTCTCCTGACCCCGTGCACCTAGTGACAAGTTCTTGCAGTCCTTGTACAACCTTGTTGTCGTGCAGCAGTTTCATGCATGTCTCCAGAAAGGTAGTGAGCATTGAAGGATCCATTCCTGGTTCTAGTTGATCCTTACTACCTGAAGTGGAGACCTCCGTGAAGCTCTTCTTAGCTTCCATGAATGTCTCCTTCGCGTGCTCCAAATCAAATTCAGGTTCCTTTGTAGGAGCCTTTTGAACCCATGCACTTTCTTCAGGCTGCTTAGCTTTGTCATCTCCTATCGTGATATTGCTTTTGAGCACTATGTTTACATTCGGGTCCTCTTCGCGCAGCTCGGACCTCATCATTTACAAATTCTGAGTCGGGGGAGGCTGGAGTACCCCTTTATCGCACAACCTTGCTATCAGTGTAGGGAAGTCCTCTTCCTCATGATCAAACTAAGTACAGTATAAACATGGTGTTCTCATCAGATACATAGAATCGTGGGCATAATGCCCTGTCCCTCTGCAATTGTAACAAATTAGTTGTCCATGACCCCTCCCTAGTCCCATTCCACCTTAACCTTGTCCATGCCCCTGAAATCCAGCGTAGGCTATTCTCACATTTGTGTCAAGGGCTCATGTTTTGGTCTGCACTCTATAGACAGGAGTCCGATCCATCACTAGTTCATAACTTCTGCAGGTGCACTCATCATGGCCTACCGACTTGCAAAAATTACAAAACAATTACTAGGACATCTACGTATACTTCTGCAATAGATGACAATTATCTGTCGCATGTTTTCCTCCTATCTGACAAATCACACACCATAACGCAAGCACTGCGCTTGGTCCTGCTTGTGCCTCTGGCCTTAATGGCATCAACCCTCCTCCCGCCAAGTAATTTGTGAAGACTAGACAATGGTCCTTATCATGCCCCTGGCCTTTGCATTTAATGCACCATAACTCCTCGCGTGCCTCTGGCCGAGTTGTCCTCTCCTATTTCAAACTCTGCATTTCCAGAAACAATTTTTGCAGTTGCGCGTGGATTTGTTGGACTCCTAGACCAGGATCTTGTATTGGTGTCTTTTGCAGTCTCATTGCAATCTCCAAAGCTTCAGCCTGGGTGGATAACTTCTATTGTGACAGTGGCGTCCTTAGATGCAGTGTTAGTGATGCTACAAGCCATGCACATGCTGCCCATCTGTCAAGGTCATGTTGGCTTCATGAATCATACTCTTCAGTCTCTAATCCAAATCCCATGGGGTCTCGCCTGGGAGCATCGCAATCTCCTTAAACTTGATAATTGATTGTGTCTTCGACTTTGGCCTGCTAAATTCCCTATTTAGCGTGGCCTGGATATCTGTGATCCCTATGTTTGGATGGTCATTAGAATTCTTAATGTACCACATCAGTGCGCGATCCTGCAATGCGCTCACAAACGTTGCCTTCTTTATATTGTCATCCATGACTCCTTGTGCTTCCCATACGACCCTTACCACGAATGAAAATTGGTCTAGATCTTCGTTCCATACCCCCTTGAATACCAGCAATTTTATCACGCTCGCCATATTGAACTGTGGTGGTGGCGGACGTGGTGTGGGTGGAGATGGAGGTGAAGATGGTGAGACTACTGGTGGTGTCGGTGGAGGTGGTAGGTGCTTTGAATTCGCTGTCTTATCAGATTGACCGTGCTTCTTGGAGAAACTTTCGCAAGCTTTTCCTCGCTTTCCTGCTGAGGCGAAATCAAGGGGCTATTTTCTATCTCTGCGATACCTTCATTTCTATAGATCCTCCCACTTCGCATAGCCCCAAACATCAATTTATTTGCATAACTTGATTTTCACACAATAGCATCTTAATCTTGGTGTTCAAAGATTTAATTTACTTACCTCGCGGTCCTTTGAGGAAGCGTCATTCCGCCTCGCTGTAGTTGACTATCGTGTCTACCGCAAACTCAGTGATAAACCCCCCATAATTTAATCGAGCCAGTGGTCTACAATGCACATAATCTTATCTTCTGATGCTTCTAGTCTACGCACTAATTATGGAGTCCACACAATTGGTTTGTCGAGCCTACAACTTCCCTGACTATCTGCTAGCTTTGTGTCCACTCATACAACTCAGAGGGAAAGGATGCAAAGAAAATTTCGTAGATTTCTGTATATAAGTAGCGCTCCAACCACTGTTCCTTTGATACTTGCGGATTCCTATTTTCCTGCGCTATGAACTCGTGAATCTTTTTGTCTAACCACCCTTCAATTTCTTTCTTCGTTGTATTCCATTGACATGACATCAGACATCCCTTATGTAGATCTCGGTCTCGGTAATGGAACCATTTGTTGGTTTGTTAGGGCCTGACCTAGGTTCATAAATGATTTAGCCAAACAGATCCTGGTAATACTGGCCCTTTGGGCAATAGTCTGCAGAGCGCAGACTAAGGTCTCACTCGAAGTAGTATGGGAGGGTGCTAGAACTAGGTTTCCACACCTTGGAGATGTCTGATGTTTTCAACATGGTCCGCGGTTTGACCTTGCGTGCATGTCGCTACACACGCTTATCAGTACCTCGCAATCTAGGATGCTGCCTTCATGCAACCCTACTCGGGGGCCGAACAATGTTATTACCCAAATCCTTACTAGTAACCCGATATTAGTTGATTAACTTAGCTTATATGTATGCTTTTAGTTATACTTAGCAATATTCACCATTCATACAAGTGCACTCAGTAAATAAACAATATGATTGCAAATGATATCAAACAGGAAATAACACAAGAACAGATACATGGAATTCAGATAAAACTTCTCTTTATTATTGTTCTTCCTTGGTTACAAACTCGACTCCGACTTGCGCACTTAGCTGGAGGGGTTTGCGCACTCAGCTCCGGACTCTACTAGGCCTCTGCGCACTCAGCTGTAGAGCCTCTTCCTACTACTACAACTCAACATACTTAGACTCTTTCTCTATGTTTGCTATCTTTCAGACTTCATCTGTATTATTAACTAACTGCTTTACAACTTAGAGCATCACTATATTTATACAATCCCATGGTCCGCAGACCATGGGTAGGCCGACAATACATTAAAAACTTAGGGCGGACAACCCTATGACTCTAACATACAATTCACGCTCCGCACCCGCAATTTGCAGAGTTTTTACAACATTATTACTCAAAACTTGGGCTTTGAGCCCCAAAACATGCTATGGGGGGGATTGCATGCCCAATAAGATTGTTAACATTTCAAGTTTAAACTGTGTGTGTGGAATTCATATGTCTTAGATTTATTTTTCATAAGGAAGAGGTTGCTTAATTGATAATATAGAGTTGTGAATGTTATTTTGCGAATTTGATTATTGTGTATATTAAACAATAGTAGTAGAGAGAATAATCTGATTCAGATTTAATTGAACTATTTCATTTTAGATAGAAAACATAATTCTTGAAGTAGTATTATAGTACACAATTTCTTGTACGTGTACTAAATAGTTTCATGTACCTGTACTGAATGATTTCCTGTACCTGTACTGAATGATTTCTTGTACCTGTATTGAATTATTTCATGTACCTGTACTAAATGATTTCTGATACTAGTAGAAACTACAATAGTTAATGTGTGAAAGTGTGTGCATTATTAGTAACAATTGGATTTCTTTTAAATTTTGAAAATTAAGATTGGTATGAGTTAAGTTACTGCCTTTTCCACTATACTTGACACTTAGATAGATTACTTGTTGCTGGTACATATAGTGTATTGTCTCTACTAATTACGATTCCCTGGTTCATAATTTAATTTGTGGCAATATATCATTCATATAATTGCCCCAACATTCGCCGTTGTCGGGGAGCTGTAAACTGAAATAGGTGATGGTTTTGTGGTTTTTGAGTCATATTGAGGATGACCTAAGGGAGGAGACAAGAAGGTAAGATGTGAGTGAAGAGCCATGCATCCACTATGGTGAGGTTTCTCTAAATTCTGGTTGTCTCTAATTGATTCTCTAGTTTCTTTTTCTTTGCAAGTGTGCTTTCCTTTAGATTGATTCATGGAAAGAAGAGAAGGCTAAAGTGTGTGAATAGATAACTTGGTTACAACACGGTCTTAGTAGCATGGTGGCACTTCGAGTACATGATTGGTTTGCTTTTCTTTGTTTCAAGTGTGTTTCCTTATTATTTCTTTAGGATTTTAAATAAGAATTCCATCCACTAATCCATGAGCATGATAGGGATTAAAAACCAACAAAGAAATATTCAAGGATGAGCAAGAGTTTGGAATAACTCTCTCAAATTCTAGTAGCAACCGGAATATCTTCTTCTTAGGAAGAACAAATCTTGACAACAGTCAAGAACTTATCTGGGAAGTGATAGAAAAACAACAAATCCATGAATCACAGGAAGATCTTCACCCTTGCAATATTGTTGAAGAAATTAAAAAATTGTGGACCACATACAATGCACAGAACCATTAGATCCTGAGGTCGAAAAGTTTTTAACATGCCTATCTACAGATCCTCTAAGCACACAAGAGTATAATAGTCTAATTGTAGAAGATCTACATGGCACGGTAAAGGAGGATATGCTAAATGAGCCAAATAAGGTGGTAAACCAAGAGCATTTTGATTTTATTGAAAGTTGGTTTCAATAAATTGTAATGCCATACCACTCCTTCATTCTTCCTTAGTTCTTGACATCATCATTAAAACAACCAGTTATTCATACTCAGTTTTTGGGCACGCGAGATACCACTTCCTACTCATCAAATACAATCCAAGTGCTTATTACTTAAATTTAAGAAAGACTCTTTAAGTAAGGTTTAACACTTTAACCACAATATTAACCTTAAACACAAATCGGTAGCGATTAATGATAAAACACATAAACGGTTGTGATTTATAAATAAAATGTTTAAACAAAGGAAAATACCCGATTAGGGTCCAGAACGTTGATACATAGATATAAATGAACTTCTGTACCAGGATTGACACGCAACACCACACTTAATCCTTTATTCAATAAAATGTAAATTGCAGAGTCTTGGCCCTCTCGGCCCGATTACAATGGTTTCCTAACCTTTGTTCTATCTCAAACCCTATCTCTGTCACTCAAAACTCTCACTTACACACTTTGTTCTTCATCATCTAATCTTTATCATTATATTATTTTTCTCTTTTATGAATCAAATCCTATCCTAACTGCATTAACAGCTGGATCTCTATTTTAATCAATCTAACAATTAAATCTCTATTCTCAAGCTCTGGTACACACCTATACTAACAACTTATCTCTTAATCTAAAAATAATACAATATTCTAATTATTACAGTAATGAAGTAAAGATCATTTTCGAGAGGTCCAATCCTCTCTACTAAAATTGACTTTGACCACTTAGGTCAATGAAATTCATCTCATTTTAGCCACAACATGTGATCATACAATCACATTGCTGGCTAAGTCCGGATGCTCCTGCATTCAAGTATAAATGTATTTTTATACTTGTTACGCACATGGTTACATTGGAAATACTCCTATTCTTGAGGAGATGGATTTATTTTTCTCAAGTAGAGTAGGATAATAAATAAATAAATAAATGTTGCATATAGTAGTTAGTTTAGTTATAACATATAGTGCAACATCTTTATCATTTGTTTTCAATAAATAGGGATGTTAATAGCTAAAAAGTAATTAGTTGAAAATGGGAGATCTATGTTCCCATTGCATATTTCTATTAGGGTCTCTTTCAACTGCATATTATTTTAATGAGGATTGCCATGTAATATTCTTTTCAAACATCAGCATGGTTCAACTATTACTTTGCTTTCCCACTTATTATTTCTTTTCAGTTAGATCTGTTTTTAGTTTTTGTTTTCAATAAAGCAAGCTATGACCATTATGTTTGGAATTGTAGGTAAATCTGAAAATGATTACATAGAAACATCATCTAGTATTGCATACCAATTGTTTGGTACCATATTTCATCTAACCAATATCAAGAATTCTGGTACCAATTTGCTATTTTGCAAGAAAACACAGGATTCAAGGATATTGTTCATTTGAGATGCTTAAATACTGGAAGGATATTTTCAAAAGTGGAAAAGAAATCTTCTTCAATCGAATGGAACACTTAGGGGAGTATTTGATGACATCTTTAATTGTAAGGAGAGCTTCAGCGTAAATCACATAAGAAAGACTTTGGTCGACGCGTTTCGAACCAACCAATGTGGTTCATCATCAGGATGAGTTCATGATGAACCACATTGGTTGGTTCGAAACGCGTCGACCAAAGTCTTTCTTATGTGATTTATGCTGAAGCTCTCCTTACAACTATGACTAATCACAGAAGTCTCAATTCTACGACATCTTTAATTTTTCCTTAAGTTATTAAAAATGATGCATTTATGCTTTCTTTGTTTTAAGATCGCTATTTTACAAAGATGATATAAGAAATCATTTTCATAAAATTTGAATTGAATGATAATTCCAAACTATTCATAGCTAATATACCTTTTATTTGTTTTGAATTTCATTTCTCTTATTCATATAAATTTATGATTATCAATACAAAAAAATTGCTCAAAATATAGTTACCAATGCATATTAAGGGGATTAAAACAAAGTTAAGAGGTCCATACAATGACACTGATGAGAAAGAAACTTGAATACTATAACCGTAACACCAAAGCATGATCTTTAAGCATCTTTATTAAGAATTGCAAGAGAGCTGATGAAGTCTTTTTTCATAGTGGAACACTTCTTTAAAATCATAAAAACTATGATTAGTAGGAATTTCGGTGTCTTTTGGTTATTTTTTGGTAGCTTCATTCATCTCACATTAAATATGGCTCATTCATGCTATGTCCTTTGAGTACCGATGAGTACCTTATGCGTCCAATACATTGTGTAGGTAATCAAAGTCACTCTAAAAGGTATCATCCTATGCCTTTAACGGGCTTTCTGAAGCCGCTCCCCCATCTACCAATTGCAAAAAAATGTTCATAATCTAAACCTAAACTGGTAGGAAACATGGGACTAGAGCCTTCAGTGTAAAACAAGTTTAAGAAGTTAACCCATCAAGGCTATGGACACTTGCTGGCTGCGGGTACTGACTTGTGCTACCACTAGGAAAGCCCATTGGGGCTATGGATGCTTACGGGCAATGGGGCATTCTGCCTAAAGAGGTGTCAATCAAACCAAGGCCTTTGTATACATGTATGATGGTTACTTTATAGTGTTACAATAACAAGGAAGCATGTGGGGATGAAGTCAAGGGTAAAAACCAACTCCATAAATTTACTGCTAAAGAACGGCCTTAAGGTAACCTTGAGACCTCTATCATTGGTTTTTAATACTATATCTAAGATTTAATTGTCCTAGAAGTGGGACCTATGATCACAAAGAACTAATAAAAATCAACTGTAAAGCTTATCTGTAATACGTGGATGACTATAAGACTTTGGGATTTGATTAGTAATAACTAATTTTTCATTAGTTCATCATTTGTTGTGATCATAAAAAGCCTCCCACCTATAAAGAAGGAGAGCCCCTTAAATTCATAAAATGTTTATTGAGCATAAAATTGTTAAAGATTGATGAAATCATATGTAATGAGTGATTTGAAATTTGTTTTATGTTTGGTGTTACTTCAACATCATTTTAATAAATCTCAGATGAATTATTTTTGTTTAATATTCATCTCATTAGTTTCATTATTTTTCTTTTTAGTTCCCTTTTTGTACTAGATCCATCTTAGCAGCCCTCCTCACTTCTCTAGTACCTCGCCTTGTTTGCACAAGGACATGCAAAAACTTAGGCATTGGGGAGTGGTTGTTAGGGTCTTTTCAACATCTTAATTTCATTCTCTTCAGATTCCTTTAGCATATCAGATTGGCACTCATCAACTCCGACTCTTCTAGATCATTCCAGACTCTTAGAATTACTCTGCCTCATATTCAAATTCATACAACTTCCGTTGCAACCTGCATCTTATAGGTCTACCAAGGGAAATAATCACTGATCAGGGAACTCAATTGACCTCCAAGTTGGTCAAGACTATTACATTTCTTGGAATGTGATTATCAAATTGTTCACTTTATGCACCACTTCCTCCACAATTTAAAAATCTTTTCTTACCTATGTGATTCACATCGTTTGCAGACAACAATGGTTGTTTTGTTCCAATACCTGGAAATCAGTTCCTGCACCAACAACTTGTAATACGAGAATAAAAAATAATAAGTATTGATATCATTTGCAATATGAAGACAAGAGGTATTAGTTATTTTTGAGGTGACATAGGTTAGAACATTCACAACAAAAGGCCAGAACACTTTGGCCATTAGGTGAGATCTCCAATTATGAAAGAACCAGAAAATGCAAGCGTTTGGTACTAGTACTACAAACTGCACATCAAAATATTTTTTTAATCATTGTCTTTGGTTTTAATAAAAATATCATCCTCAATTATAAAATGAGTAACTTGTATTTGTTCTTAATAATTAAGAGTCATTTAAATTATGAATTAAAATGTTTTAATTTCATGTACATTATCCTTACACCTAACTCTGTCTATCATTCACCCACCATGTGTTTCCCTTTTCCTAATTATGATGATGGTTAGTTAATCATTATCTTATCAATCATTTAGAACTATCCACTTCTCCCTTCATGATTGGCCGAACACATTATGAATGACTATGCATATAGTCATTTGATTACTTTCTACCTTATCACTCCTATCTATGGCCAATTACCCTATCACTCCATCAACACTATCTACAACCCCTTACACTATCTACATCCCATTACCTTATCACTCTATCAACATTATCTATAGTTTATTATCATATGCCAGAATCAACATCTAAATGGTATAGAAGTACCTATGATAGACATGAGAGAGGCCATAATAGAACAACCTAGTTATGAGGAGAAAGTGCAAACTCTAGTAAAAAGGAAGCGGCTGGATAAGAAACGTCTTGAAGAGTATGTTCTTGAGAATAGTAAACCTCCAAGAACCAACTGAAGAGTTACACGAGGCATGTTGAAGCAGGTCCCCTCTATTAAGGAAGCATCAAAGAAGACAAGGGATATCCATGCCTCCTCAGGAGTAGAGAATGATCCCATTAAAGTCACCAACGAGACAAAGGAGTTAGTTACAGAAACCCTAAGGGACTTGATAGAAGAACGATTAGCTACAAAGAAACTCAAAATATAAGAATCTTAGTCCTCAAGTCTATTTCAACCTCACATGAAGGTAAAAAGGCTCAAGAAGGAAATTGAAAAATTAAACCAAGAGGTGTTGGAGTATAAAACAATGGATGGCCACATCAAGAGGGAGAATGCCCTCCTCAAAGAGAAAAATCAGAAACTGCAAGATGGGAAACTAGAACTGACTGAGAAGCTAAATAGGGTCCTCTGGTTGCTCAAATATACTAGATTCATCAAGAAGGAACTTATGGTGGAGACGGTTGGGCTAGTCCTCTCAGCCTAAGACATTGGCATGTAAACCAGACAATGGCATAAACAATTTTGCAGTTTTGGATAGCATGGGGACAAGCAATAAGAGGGGCATCGGGGAATTTTGAGCCTACATTTTGATGCTTGAAACCATCTAATTTTGCCTCCCTTACACCTATTTTTGCCTTGAAAATCCATAGTTATTCCTATAAGTACACCTTGAACTATGCTTTGTTGACCTTCTAGTATACATGAGGTATAAAAACTTTTTAATCATAGTTTTATGATTTCTTAGTAG
>APFE030157658.1:52521-66059 GCA_000404065.3 Pinus taeda
TTTTTATGAAACCATGGACATAAAGACCAAGAAAAAATTCTTGAAGATATGCATTCGGTCTCTTTGCATCCCAGGCTGTTTCTCTATTTAAAGAGGGCCTAAAGATGGTGAAGGGTATCATCCGAGGGTAGTTGATTGAGTAATAGAAACAAAGAGTTCATGTTGTGTATGTGTATGTAATATTTAGTTATATCATTAAATATTTTCAAGAACAGTTTGTAATTTCAATTTTAGATGACTAATGCAAATATAACTGTTATGATATTGTGTATTTTATCTCAGTAGTATGTAAGTTCTTATAAGCCTCCAATTAGTCTTCCAGAGGGCCCACCAACATCATATCGATAAGCTTCTTATTTTTATTTTGTAGTTAGCATTTCATTCAATAATCGTGTGCTCTAAGTTGTAGTCGTCTTTAATTTTTGTAGAAATTTAATCAATTATTTACTCTATTTTGCAAAGAATTTCCTTACTCATTCTCATAGAAAATTGATTGTTTCTCATATGTCTAGCTATATGTGGTTTGAGATGATAGGTTGAATGATTGATCCAGTGTATCAAGGGTGATTAGATAGGTATAAAAGTGTGAGCTTTTAAGATTGTTAACATTTGAAGTTTTAGCTGTGTGTGTGGAATTCATATGTCTCAGATTTATTTTTCATAATAAAGAGGTTTCTTAATTGATAAGATAGAGTCGTGAATGTTATTTTGTGAATTTGAATGTTGTGTAGATTAAAGAGTAGTAGTAGAGAGCATACACGTATTCAAATTTCATTGGATTGTTTCATTTCAGATAACAAACAAAATTCTCGAACTAGTATTATAGTACACATTTTCTTGTACCTGTACTAAATAGTTTCATGTACCTGTACTGAATGATTTCTTGTACATGTATGAATGATTTCCTATACCTATACTAAATGATTTATGGTACCAGTAGAAACTATAATAGTTAATGTGTGAAAGTGTGTGCGTTATTAGCAACGATTGGATTTATTTTAAATTTTGAAAATTAAGATTTGTATGAGTTAAGTTACTATCTTTTCCACTATACTTGACACTTAGATAGATTACCTATTGCTAGCACATATAGTGTATCAACTCTACTAATTACATTTCCCTGTTTGATAATTTAATTTGTGGTGATATATCATTCATATAATTTCCCTAAAAGGCTGCCCACTCCATGGTAACTCTTACCTTTTCTAGGTCCATTGCTATTCCTTCCTTGGAAACCACATGTCCCAAGTGTTGAGTCATGGAAAAAGTATGCATTTAGTATTAACCTCATCATCCTTTTCCTTTATTCTTATCTTTTCTACATCTTAATGCGCTAATCTATTAAGGAATTACGATAAGAAATGAAGGAATTATCTGCAGTTACGACTTAGCTAATTATTACCTTTCTTTATGCAGGAAAACAACAAAAGGGACAAATTTTGTTCCCTATGAAGGAACAGCAAAAATTGGCAAGCTAAGGAAGGAATGCAGCGGTTGCATATAAGGCCAAAGCAAATCAGAAGAATCAATGTGAGAAAGGAAAGGATGTCTGAAGTTAGAAAACTGTTGTGAATCCCTCAGGATCGAGAGATCTTGAGGGATCGCGTTTATCATTTATCTTTTTACCCTTTCCTATTATAAAAGGAGATGTTTTATAAGAAGGAAGGGGGAGGTAATTTCTGTATTATTGAAATTGTAATTGTAATCACAGACTCTCGCTGTCAAGAAGAAAATGAATATATTGTAATTCTCATTTAGTTTGATGATTAATATATAAGTAAAGTTGTTGTTCCCTCGCGTTACCTGAAGTAACTTAGAATTTTTTGTTGGTGGCTAAGGGTCTAGCCTCTAGTGGATTCAACTACTTTTCTTGTGTCATACATTTCCAATTCTCGCAAGTGTGATGGTTTGATAGTATTCTTGCTTTTTGTGATTTTATTGCTTCGTTGTTTATTATTTTCCAATGTTGATAGAATCTCTTTGCTTTATATAATTTGCACTATTGTTGTTGATTCAGTTTACTTTCATTTCAGATCAAGTTACTTAGATAAATATTCTGCTTCATATAATCAATTGTAAAGAGTATTAACTATCGCTGTTGAAACTCTCAGATTGATATCATTTGTTGTTTAGATTATTTATTGAAGACTAGGTTTTATTTAGATTAAATCAGTTAAAGAGGGATGAGTTATCACTACTGTACTCTCAACTGATGTTGCTTTTACTTTGAATGCAAGATTTAATTTTGTTAAGGGATTGGGTTTTCTTTAATTGCAATTGGAATTTACTAGATGCATCCGTTTACTCTTGTATTTAAAAGATCTGTACTGCAATTTAGGAAACACTACTCTCTGAGTTAAATAGAAGCCACATACTATGTACACTGTTGAAATAAGAAGACTTGCTCGGATTGATAATTAGTGTGAGGATAATTAGGAGTTTTAGAAGATACCTTTTATCGACCAACATTTTCGCGCCGTTGCCCAGGAGGGTGTAGCCATTTCTAAATATTAATGTACATCTGATGATTGTTGTTGAAGAAGAATTGGGTATTGAAAATGGAAGGTAAGAACCTATGTAATGAGCAAGTAAAGTGCTTGCTCCTCTGCCCACTTCTTAGCACAATTACAGAAAACTAAAGTAGGTATTTGATGCTTGTCTATTGAGAGAGAACTGGGTATTAAAAATGAAAGGTAAGAACTTGCGTACGAAGCACATAAAATGCCTGCTGCCCCGCCTGCTTTCCAGCAGAATTGTTAGGAACTTAGGGTAGAGATAAATATTTACAAGAATGACTAAGAAGAAAAAACCAGAAAACAATCCAATTCCACTACCCAAACCCGACATATCTAAGGGACCGGTGACCCTTGGACGATCAAATTTCATAGACGAAATCTTAAAGAAAGCTGAATCTCAACCATCAGCAGGTCTATGAAACATTGCCTCTAGACAACCTACTGTCTTGCTTTGGGCCACAGGCTCACCATCTATAGCCTATGCTGAGGTCCACAGCAAAATAGTAGGGATTGAGCAGAGTTTTCAAGAAGTTGAAAATTCGTGCCCAATTTCCTCACAGAAGGGAATTCTTGTAACATTCGTGAAGGAGGAGGAGAAACAGGGGAAACAGAGGAGCCAAGTTCCCCTCAAGTAGTAATTCAACAAGGAACACCCAGTATCCCAAACCGAGGGAGTGCTGTTAAGATCATTCCCACCCCTTCTAATCATCCTAGGAATAACTCTCTAGAGATCCTAGAAGAGTACTGGCATATATTTGATCAAACGACCAGCAACCCACAAGCACCCCAGGCCTCTACATTGCAGTATCCCATCGTTGACACAACTCTCAATGCACCCGTGAAAGCTATCCCTCTCCAAAATATTCCCACCTTTCATGGATTTACATCAGAGAATCCAGATGCATTTCTATTTGAATTTGATGTATTATGTCGGGGTTATGATTATACCACCAACCTCCAAAAACTAAAGTTGTTTCCCTCTACATTAAAAGGTGTAGCCTTGCGTTGGTTTATGGGATTATGTGGGGGCACAATAAATGATTGGCATCAAAGAAAAATTGCTTTCCTTAAAAAATATCAGGACTATTGCAGATCTAGGGAATTGAAAGATGAAATATTCCAAACGGTAGCAAGACCTAGTGAAACATTAGAAGAATATGTGGAACGTTTTCAATATAACCTCCAGTGACCTCCCTATGCAACTCTGCCTTTACCTGATAATGTGCTAAAAACTACACTGATTAAAGGGATGAAAGAACAATGGATAGAGACATTAAATATTATGGGTAAAGGCTATATATATCAAGAAGACTATGTTGATATTATTAAATTGTGTATCAGGTGCTCAAGAGGCAGTACGAGATTGAAAGCAACAAAACACGACATGACCACCAGGGACAACAAAATCTTAGGCAGGAGTATAACTCGTGCATAAATTGCAACTTGCTAGAGGATTTCAAAACAAATATCTTGGGAACTTTGATGATGCAATTAGACATCATGCAAGCCAAGCATAAGCAGACTGAAATAGAACAAAACTTGGTGATATTTTGTCCTAGATGCAGGAAGAAGCATAGCCACAAAGAGTGCCCGCTAGATATGGTACAAACTTGTGCCATATGTACTAAAGATCATGCCACAAAAAGCTGCCCATCACTCCGAGGGTTAAAAGCAGTCTATAAGGAGGAAAAAGAAGAAACATAAGCAGTCTACCTACTAAATCAGCGTCACCAATGGAAACCACAACAAACAAGTACATCTACTGATCCATCTTCTTTCTTTAAACCTTCACAATATAATTCACAACAATAACTAGGAGCTATGTGGCAGAACCAGCCACCCTTTTCAAATTGGTCACAACAACCATTCTCTATGCCACCTTGGCCCAACCAATCAATTCAATATAAAAATTGGCCAAATTTCTCTTACTTCCCACCATTCTGGCATAATAATGCATATCAATCTCAATGGTCACCCTCCATTTCACAGAAGTAGAACTAGTAGTCAAGCTGGCAAAGACCTACAAACCAGCTAGTAGGAACAATCCCCCTACCTCAACCTACACTGCTAGCACCTTACACATTGCAACAGAACCCTCAGACCAACCTACGACCACAACTCCCAACCCGAACCCCAACAATAGACCGATCCATTTTGTGCAAATTATTGAAGGACCAAAGCTAGAAATCGAGTTGAGGGAGTGTAATGAGCTTCAATTAAGGTCTGAGCGGATAAAAGAGTCAGAGGGGGATAAAAATATACAAATTGAAGATCTGTTACCTGTAGAACAAGCACCACAAGTGGAGAACATGGTTAAACATAAAAATCATGATAAAATGATCACCTCTTCTCCACCATTCCCAGAAAGATTAATTATACCCCGCTCAATTGAATATCTTGAATTTCATCTTCTGGGAGAATTGAAAATTTTGTGTGTAAAAATACCTCTCCTCCAGGCTATTCAGGACATTCCAATTTATGCAAAAACTATTAAGGAATTGTGTACGGAAAAGCTGAAGAGGAAAATAAAAACAACCCCAACTATCCATGTAGTCAGTACTTTATCTGATTTATTATCAAGCAGAGAAACACCCGTAAAATATGAGGACCCAGGAAACCCTATAGTCACGGTGCAAATAAATGGATGCTCCTTCCCTAATGCATTAGTCGACCTAGGAGCAACAATCGATATTCTTACAACAACAACTTGTCAAAAGCTTGGTATTACATCCTTGGACCCAACCACGACCTTGTTGGAACTGGCTGACCGATCGGTAGTCAAACTAAAAGGCACATTATAGGATGTAATGGTTTCTGTAGACCCTTGGGAATACCCAGCAGATTTCCTGATCATCAATCCTAGAAACCGGTTAGACGAACATCCCCTAATTCTAGGTAGACCTTGGCTAGCAACCATGGATGCTTACATATTCTGTCGAACAGGCAGCATGACAATGGAAAGAGGAAGTAATGTGAAGAATTTAGGCTTATATCCTCCAGCTCAACCAACTTTAACAATAATAAAAACTAGAAAACAACCTGTATCATATCTAACTGAAAACATTAGATCACCACTAACTATAGAAGATGCTCTTGAATTCTAGGATCAAACAGAAGATGACATCATTAACACTTACATTAACCAACCAGATGTCGTATCCCATCCAAAATGTCACATGATCGAAGTAGCCCTGGATAACGAAATAGAAGAATATCCACTAAAAGATATTAACAACCAGTCAATACCAACAACTTCTGTTTATAATAGTAAAACCATATAAATTGAGCTAGGGAAAACCTTAAATATCAACAAAACCTTGACTGCTGACCAGGTGCAGAGGCTTGTTCAGCTTCTGAGAAAATACAAAGAGGCTTTCGCATAGGATTACCCAGACATGAAAGGCATTGATCCCCAATTATGCACACACCACATCTATACACAGAAAGATGCCAGGCCCATTCGACAACCTCAACGGAGGTTAAACCCTCACCTTAAAGATATTGTTAAAGCTGAACTACAAAAACTGTTAGATGTGAATTTCATCTATCCAATATATGATAGCAAATGGGTCTCTCCATTAGTAGTGGTGCCTAAAAAGAATGGAAAGTGGCGTATATGTGTTGACTATACAGAGCTTAACAAAGCAACCAAAAAAGACCATTTCCCCTTTCGTTCATTGACCAGGTCTTGGACACATTAGCGGGATTTTTTTTTTTCTTTCCCAGATGGCTTCAACAGCTACAATCAAATTTAAATTGCCCCTAAAGACTAGGATAAGACTACTTTTACCTACCCTTGGGGGACATTTGCTTACAGGGTCTTACCTTTTGGGCTATGCAATGCACTTACCACATTTCAGAGGGCTATACTCAGCATTTTTCAGATCTGATAAACGAAGGACTCGAGGTATACATGGATGACTTTACACCTTACAAAGATGACATCGAGCCGACATTACAAACATTAGAGAAAGTTATGAAAAGATGCATTGCTACTAGGCTCTATTTAAGCTATGAAAAATTCCACATGGTGATGACCGAGGGCCTCATCCTGGGTCACTATATCTCAGCAGCTGGAATTCAGGTAGATCCAACAAAAAATCAGATAATTCTTGTAATACCTATCCCCTCCACACAAACTGAGGTATGCAGTTTCTTGGGATTTTCTGGATATAATAGGAGATTTATAAAGAATTTCTCTCAAATTGCTGCACCATTATATGCATTAACAGGAAATATTAATTTCATTTGGACTGATAAATGTGACATTGATTTTGAAGATTTAAAATGCCTTGCATCAACAACCCCAGTATTACAGGGCTCAAATTGGGATTTTCCATTCCAGATTTCATCTGACGCTTCAGACATGGCCATTGGAGCAATTCTTACCTAGGAGGAAGATAAGAAGCCATATGCAATATACTACATCAACCAAAATCTATCTGTTGCTGAATTAAATTATATTGTGTCTGAAAAAAGAATTTTTGGCTGTAATCTATAATATCAATAAATTCAGGCATTATATAACAGAATACCCTATGGTTTTGTATATTGATCACTCTGCTATTAAATATCTAGCTAATAAACCCGTTACAAATGGAAGAGTGACAAGATGGTTGATACTTTTGCAAGAATTCGACATAACAATAAAAAATTGACCAGGAAAAGAAAATCCAGTAGCAAACTTCCTTTCACGTATGCCAAAGACAAACGACTCGGCAACAATAGAAGATCAGTTCCCCGATGAACATTTATTTTCTGTGACTGTGAAAACATCGTGGTATGCAGATGTCACAAACTACCTAGCAGTGGGAAAATCACCCAAGCACTTGACGCCCAATGAAAGAAAACAAATAGTACAACGTAGCACTCGGTTCTCCTGGATCAGAGGATATTTATTTCATACAGGGGCTGATATGCACATTCGAAGATGTGTCAGGGAAGACGAAGTCTTCAACATCCTGAAAGCTTGCCATGATGGGCCTTGCGGTGGTCATTTTGCAGACTGCATGACTTGTCACAAGTCTTACAGATGGGCTATTATTGGCCCACCATTTTTAAAGACGCCAAGAACTTTGTCCAGGCATGCGACAGTTGCCAAAGAATGGGACGCCCTAGGTAGTCTGATGAGATGCCTCTGCATCCGCAATTAGCCATTGAACCTTTTGAATGATGGGCATTAGATTTCATTGGTCTAATATGTTGGCATTATGAGACATGTGTTGTACTTGATGGCAACCCACTCATAGAAGAACATCTCACTTAGTTATAACTAGATGAATCTTCAGAAGAGATATCAGATGTGTCTAAATGCATGGGATGCAGGACAGCTCAAAGGAATCAGAGGTTAAGTTCCAAGTGTGACAAGTTAGCTTTGCCATCATGTCCAAAGGGGGAGATTGTTGGCATTATGAGGCAAGTGTTTTCCTTGATGGAAACCCACTCATAGAAGAACATCTCACTTAGTTATAACTAGATGAATCTTCAGAAGAGATATCAGATGCATCTGAATGCATGGGATGCAAGACAACTCAAAGGAATCAGATGTTAAGTTCCAAGTGTGACAAGTTAGCTTTGCCATCAAGTCCAAAGGGGGAGATTGTTGGCATTATGAGACAGTGTTGTCCTTGATGGCAAAACACACAGATGAAAAATCATAGTGCAAGAGGTCAGCAGCAAGAAATTGATGATCAATCTACAAGAATGAAGAGAAATTATATATACACAGGTTCATCGTGACCGAGCCGCGTATACACGTGGATTAGTCATTAGAAATGCACGTATGCGTATACACGCACTTTCATGCAAGGAAAAGCGTGTATATGTTGGAGAACTTACTTTTGGTCCATGGTAGTTAGTCCTTGGTATTTGAACCTATGATTTTGGACCATAGTATCTCATCAGATGTGTTGATCCCTTGTATTGGGTTCATGGTATCGGTTTGTTATGGTTTTGGACCATGGTATTGAGTAAGGCCTAAGACTATAAAAGAGAAGAAGATCATTAGGCAAGCTAATGGAGAAAGTCTTGAATATCTGATGAAGGATGAGATCCAGTATGCAGGTTATGGGTTGCTTGATCTAAGCTAAGGAGGGATCTCACAAGTTGATGGAGAACAAGATCTAAGGAAAAACCGGGATCAAATGGTTTGAAATGAACTATATCTTTATAGTTGATTATGCTTATTATAGATCTGTATACTGATGCATGTAATGTTATGAATTGGGCATAACTTAAGTCTGAAATCAGTACAATTCATGATTAAATATTTATAGATCTGTACGTGGGTTGGCTTTGGTAAAAGTGCGTATGAACGCGGGTTTGGTTTGTCCAAGTACCGTATGCACTTTAATTCATGATTTTGATGATACAGTTGGTTTTGAATAGTGTTGCAGAGTTCAAGGTTCTGCTCTGTGTTCTGGTGACTACTTTTTGTTAACAGGGTTCAGTGATTCAGTATTGGGTGATTCAGAGATCGATAATGCTAGTGTTGATTGATTGTGTGCTTCAATGATATTGATGAGTCCAGTATGAAAATTGGATGAAACGTGGCCTTCAGATTATAGAGTTGTGCTTCAGTGTATCCAGTCTGAAAATTTATGAAACGTGGTACCTAGAGGAGAGAAGATTGTAGGCTGGCGCCTACGTACTAGTATCTTAGCTAGTACAAGAACTATGGGGGTTGTAGCTCCCTTCCAGAAGAAGCTTGAGAACGAGAGAGGGTTGTAGCTCTCTGCAGGTTGCAGCCTGCGTACTGGTAAAGGACTGCACCAGTACATTGTAAAAGAAGTTTCTTATTAAAGGAAGATAGAAACAAATTGCAGCAGGTGGTTTTCACCCACATTGGGTTTCCACCTTATATCATGGTGTTCATGTGTGCTTCTTGTGTGTGATGATTTGTTCTGTTTTACTGCTTTTGTTTACTGTTCATATGGTCAATGAAGTTCTGATGCATTAACTAAAGATCAACGTGTAATGGATTATCTGAATCATAAATAATCTGGATATACGCTTTTTGCTTTAGACACAGTTGTGTATACATGTGGGTTCACTTAACTGAAGTAGCGTGTATGTATCTAAGTATGGAATAGAAATTTTTTTACTGATTTGATAATACTGATTCACCCCCCCCCCTTCTCAGTATTATTTCCAACAATTTGGTATCGGAGCAGGTCCTTTGGTAGAAGCTTGATCACTTGAAGGAGATCCGTGGAACAATGGGAAAGAAGCTTAAGAAGAAAGCACCAAATAAGAAGAAGACATCTCAGAAGAACTATGACAGTGGGAGAATCGATTGGGGATTAGGTGTAAGAAGCTTTTCAGAATTAGATGCAGAATCATTTCAGAATGAAGATGAACTATCAGGTATGAATCTGTTATCCTCTGATGTTCCAACTATCTATCCATGTAGAGAGGATGTATGTGATAGTGAAACAACTGAATTTTCTTTTATGGGTGAACAAGAAGGATATCAAATAGAGGAAGAATTTAAAAGGATGACAGACAAAATTAGAGATCAAGAAGATCTATTGAACATAAAGGATGGTGCCATCAAATAAGTTGCTACCAGACTAAAGGCTCAATAAGAGGAAGAAAGCAAGGTAAGGATGTTATTCAAGGACAAATATCAAAAGTTGCATGATGAAGTAACATCTCTAAGAAATGAAGTCAATGAAAAGAACACAACAATCAAGAAACTCAGAGATAGATCCAGTGATTATGAAAGTCTTGAAGCTACAACACTCTCACTAAAGGAAGAACTTGAAGAAGCAAAGAAGCAGAATAAAGATCTACTCCAAGCTATTGAAAAACAAGAAAATGAAGTTATCAGTTTAAAAGCACAGCTGGAATGTGCCTCCAGAGTTCGTCAAATGCTACAGGTGTTGAATGAAGAACAAGAAAATGAGATTCTCAATCTAAGACGTTAGTTGGAAGAAGAAAGAAATGCTGAAGAGAATGTGAAGAAGCAGTATCTTGAAAAGGAAGAGCAACATCAAGCTGAGGTAAATATTCTAAAGGATAAATTAGAAGAAAAGGATAAGCTCTTACGATTTCAAGATAGTACTAAAATCTTGGATGACATTCTTAGTAGTCAAAGATCTCCTGCTATCAAAACTAGTCTTGGTTTTCATGAATCTATTGAAGGTGAATCTAGTTCACAAGGAGAAGCAAGGAACTCTAAAGAGAAATCTAAAATGATCAACAAGAAAATGAGAGATCAACCCCAGCAACAATCAAGAAAAGAGATTATTCAAAGAAAATATTTTACTCCTAACTATGGAAGTAATAGTCAGCCATTTACTCTGATGAATAATATTGAATGTTATGAATGTCATAATCTTGGACATGTTGCAGCTAGATGTAGAAGAAGAATGGTTCAAGATCATCACACAGAAATATCATCACATTCCAGTTACTTTAATGGATATTGTTTTTCTTGCAATATGTTTGGTCACAAGGCTGCTGATTGCTACAAGAGGAATATGAAACATGTAAGATGTTATGCCTGTAACAACCTTGGACATATAGCAAAGGATTGCAGGAACAAAGTATGGATATCACACCAAAAGGAGAAATCATCATCACACTTGAAGATATGGAAGAAGAAGGAAGTTCAGTCAGAAAGATGTAGCACCGCACAAAGTACTCAGATGCAGCACAACACAGACATAACTAACTCAGGGGGAGTTGAAAGTGTACAACTTCAGTGTCCTGAATCTCATACGCAAGTTTCATAAAGAGAAGTTACGTATATACGCGAGTTATACACTGTAAAGTCGCGTATATGTCATTCTGAGGAAAAGCAGTGGGGATAGGCTCAAAAAAAGGGTATGATATGTTTCAGTCCATTATTTGCTCTATCGGTCAATAGTTACAGTCTGCTGAGGATGTGTGGAAATGTCGTGATACTTGTAAAATGTTTTAGAAGTGTTTCAATCCTAACTTGATGATGAGGATGTCTTGATGCTTTTTGCTGATATATGCATGATCAGATCTAACAGTAAACAAATGGCACAGGTTGAGGGGGAGCATATGCTTTTAACAATGCATTGTTGGCAATATGGTTAATAGTCCTTGATAATGATGCTTATATGGCTAAATAATGTATCTTGCTATGATGTGGTTATGAGTTGTCCATGATAAAATCACATATGATTCTTAGGGTTACATAGTTGATGCTCAGATCATATTTGTGGATTGATGGTGCATATATAATGCTTACATGGTGATCTTCATAAGGATAAGGAGAAGTACAAAGCTTGAATACACAATATCATTACTTGATGATGAGTCTCTCATATGTTGTTGTCGTCATATGCATGAAGATCATATAATACAGTTATGATGCAGGATTTCTATAGTTCTTGGTGATCATGTGGATGAGGATTGTTGACGTTGATGATATAAAGAAGCCTTGATCTTGAGCTCTAGATACATAGTGTTGAATACATGGAGATTAATGAATTCCTACCTATATGATGATAGGTTGATTCTCACATATGTTGATTGATGATTATCAGATGAGGGATATTCCCATGTAATGTTACATGGATGGTCATGCAGATCTTGATGATGATGACTATGGTGTTTTTCACATATGGAATAATGTGAATGATTTATGATGTTTTTCAAAAGGATGTTTTGATTTCTATATACAGACATACCTTGGTACAGGACATTTGCAAGTTGCTGATATGGAAATAGTTATACGCGAGTTTTATGAGGAATATCCGCGTATATACGCGTGTTTCTGTGGATACAGTCACCTATATGTTGGTTTGAATGAAATCAGTGGGCCAGACTTAAGGTGAGAAGAGTCTGAAATGAGTCTGACAGAGACCAACTGGCACAGCTTCAGGGGGAGTAGATAAACTTCTAATAATGCATTGTTGGCATTACCTTAGAAGCTCTTAGTTCGTATACACAAGCTGTTTTGATTTCAGGCAGATCAGGGAGAACAGAAGGAAATCTTGGTTGCTGATCTAAATGGTGATTGACAGTTGGTGCTGCTATCAGTTGTTGGTGACTTTCATAAGTCGTGTTCTAGATATTTCGTCTTTATGTCATGTATCTCTTTTTTGTGATATTTCTTCTATGGTGTCAAGGTCATGTAACGGCCTATATTGGTTTCCCCACTATGCCTGGGATGAAGATGTAATGTATTTGGTCATCATATGTAAATTTCTGATGTATTCCCACTTGGTTGGGTGAATGATCCCCACTTGTTTGGGTGATGGATGTATGTATTGAGTCTTTTGGTGATAGGAAGGTCATTTATGATAGAGTCATGTTCTTCTTGTAGAACATCTTTGTGCAGATATTGCCTACAGTCAGAGGGAGCATGAACAACACACTTCAGCAGTGCAGAGACTCAGCATGTACTAAGGGGGAGCATGGACAGATTGGTACACCTTGGCATATACAAAGGGGGAGCTTGTTCAGAAATTTTAGCAGGTACTCAGGGAGAGTATGGACAACGGAATATTTATCAAGGAAAGAGGATATCTTGGTCCACCCTTTGCCCTTGATGTCAAAGGGGGAGAGTGATTTGGTTTTGTTTCCATCAAGTCCAAAGGGGGAGATTGTTGGCATTATGAGACATGTGTTGTACTTGATGACAACCCACTCATAGAAGAACATCTCACTTAGTTATAACTAGATGAATCTTCAAAAGAGATATCAGATGCGTCTGAATGCATGGGATGCAGGACAGCTCAAAGGAATCAGAGGTTAAGTTCCAAGTGTGACAAGTTAGCTTTGCCATCAAGTCCAAAGGGGGAGATTGTTGGCATTATGAGAGAAGTATTGTCCTTGATGGCAACCCACTCATAGAAGAACATCTCACTTAGTTATAACTAGATGAATCTTCAGAAGAGATATCAGATGTGTCTGAATGCATGGGATGCAGGACAGCTCAAAGGAATCAGATGTTAAGTTCCAAGTGTGACAAGTTAGCTTTGCCATCAAGTCCAAAGGGAGAGATTGTTGGCATTATGAGACAAGTGTTGTCCTTGATGGAAA
>APFE030157658.1:70869-81119 GCA_000404065.3 Pinus taeda
ATCAAGAAAAAGTCCTTGGGAAAGGAGGTCTCATCACGAGCCAGCCTGCCCACCTTTCGCTCCTTCCTAGTGAATGGAAATGTGTTCATCTGGTTACCAAGCTAGCACATTGGTCTCTACTCTGACATCATACCACACTTCCCTAATTATACATAGAGGATCATGGTTCCAAAGGGTGAAAAAGCAACTTTGTCGAGGCTATAAACACTTGTGGGCAACAGAATCTCTGTTGATGGTATTGGAGTCGTATTTTCAACATCAATAGTTATTATAGATCCCTTTTCTTATTTTTTACTTTTACTATAGATATATTATGTTTCTAATCTATTTTTGAACCTTTATGCATGCGATATCTTTTAAAATCAATCATAGTAGCTTTAAGTGGAATGATGACGGCAAAGTATCTTTGCTGTGTCAGTTTTCATTTTTCCTTTTCGAATCACCTCACATATCCTCACTTACTGATAATTCTCATTATATGCATTGATTTCAACACTCTGATATCTTTTGGGATCCTTTCATTAATATGCGTACCTTGCCAATTTTATCACCCCTGTACTTCACCGCCAACACGTTATTCCTTCACTCATTCGGTCAAAGGAAACCTATCATTTCAAAGCGGAGCGAGGAGAAATCTGCAGTGTACTTATGTATGCATGTCAGTCCTTTATTCAATTGTGCAGGGCAATATGACATTCTATGATTACGAAATATGTGGTATAATAGAATGTCCTAAATAATGGTATTTATGCCTGTAACATATCATCCGATATAACCATTATAACAACTTGATGTTCCATCATTCGACTCTGTCTATTACTATGATATCTCTGCTACACTAATTGTTTGTAGAATTCAGGCAGTATGGGACGAAGAAAAATGCGCAGGGAGCCGCTAATACTAGCTGTTTCTGATACAGCCAGAGAAATTCTAGCCTGAGCTAGGTGTATAACATACTTCACATGATTTCAGCAACCCAACAAAGTAATTGCTATTGAATTCCTACAAAATTTATAGAATGGACAATCTATGATAAGAGGGAGGCAAATCATAGTGTCAGATGCGGTGATAGCTAAAGTGTCCAGAATACCAGTAGAAGGACCTGTATGGGCTAATAATGAAGTTGCAGGATGCTATTGCAGTCTTTAAGGATGAAGGACAGGAGCTGATCATCAAAGCCAAAGGATTTTGACCATCATTCCTTGGAGAACCATGGGGAGAACTAGCCAGAGTCATCCAGAATTACATCACATGTGATGGGGAAAAAGACGTGGTAAGGCCATGTCAACTTAAACTCTTAGCAGTCCTGAAACAAAAATGTTCTGTGAATTTTCCTGCATATTTGAATTTCCTATTGCATGACACTGCTCGAGGCATAAAAAAGTCCCAACACATAGAAACCATTGTGAGCCACCACTATTTGATTAGGCTAATAGTGAGTTACATCCTCACCCAACAACAATCAAGTTGGGAGGAATTAATATTTTCCATTGAAGGGGGCCTAGCTCTTCCTACGCCTAACCCTGTTCCGAAAAGGAAGAGGACAACCCTTACAACAAACATTCCCCAAAAGCGCAGACATTTCGCTAGGCTGAGGACAAACTTAGGAGCAGCTGAAAACCCCCAGGGTAGTATCAGCCAACCCATAGAATTGTCTAGCCCAGGAAGTGAACAAGACTTGCAGATAGAAGGCCAGGATAACCCTGAGTCGGACCATGAGGAAGAATCAGGGCATTGTAGAGACAAGGAAAGAAATGAATCAGAACTCCCATCAACATCAAATACAAGTCCCCTAGGTGATTTACAACACGATATTGATTGAACCAGATTCTGGCCAATATGGATGATTTCATACAGCCCAAAAGCCCACTCAATTTTAACATTGGAGCAACCCCATCTGTAGAAAACTCTGGTCACGATAGAATTATATTAGAAAATGTAAGCTGTGAAGCAGAAACAAGGGTAGAGGCCACTCAAGAAGAAGTGAACCAACCTGGTGATATGCCTAAATACGAAGAATGTAGGCCAAATAGGAGAAATAGAAATAAACTAGGAAGATGAATACCAATCTGGGGACACAGTTCTCGTAGAACAAAGCCAAGATGAGCAACTGAGCTCGTTAGGAGTAGAGACAATTAACAGAACATTTGCTGCTCCTAAAAAGCATAAAGACAAAATTAAAAAGCTTAGGAAGGAATAGCAGAGGCTGCGGAAAATTGTAAAAAGGCTTAGACGAAAGATAAGAAAATTATCAGTGGGGAAGGTTCCAGACAAAACCCCAGAAACAATAAACGCAGCAGTTCAAAATGAATTATATGAAACAAAAGCTACAGGGACTCAAACTTAGCCCACACTCACTCAACTTCTTAAGCAACAACATGCAACTCTTGCAGAAGCAGCTACCCGGACAGAGGCTATACCTTCTTATGACTTAGCTATTTAGATGGAGGTGGTACCCTCCTACACCACGACTATCCAGACGGAGGCATGGACCTCCCATAATAAAGAAACACAGACAATAGGCATTCCTTCTCATACCAGGAGTACATAGACAACCATTCAAGCCAAAGATATCATGACGAGCAATGAACCCAGTATATTGAGTCTTCAAGAGGATTTAGCATAGGCTCGGCTTGCCGTCAAACGACTTGAGGTAGAAACTATCTCCCAGAAAAAATATGAAGAATTACAGAGGCAGCTTGGGGACATGAATACATCATAAAGTGAGATAACTATAGATAAGGCCAAAGCAAATCAGGAGAATCAGTGTGAGAAAGGAAAGGATGTCTGAAGTTGGAAAACTATTGTGAATCCCTCAGGATCGAGAGATCCAGAGGGATCGCGTTTATCATTTATCTTTTTACCCTTTCCTATTATAAAAGGAGATGTTTTGTAAGAAGGAAGGGGGAGGGAATTTCTGTATTATTGAAATTGTAATTGTAATTACAGATTCTCATTGTCAAGAAGAACCTGGATATATTGTAATGCTCATTTAGTTTGATGATTAATATATAAGTAAAGTTGTTGTTCCCCCGTTTTACCTGAAGTAACTTAGCAGTGTTCAATGGCGGCTAAGGGCCTGGCCTCTGGTGGATTTAACTGCTTTTCTTGTGTCATACATTTCCAATTCTTGTAAGTGTGATGGTTTGATAGTATTCTTGCTTTCTGTGATTTTGTCGCTTCACTGTTTATTATTTACCAGTGTTGACATAATCTCTTTGCTTTATATAATTTGTAGTATTGTCGTTGATTCAATTTACTTTTATTTCAGATCAAGTTACTTAGATAAATATTCTGCTTGATATAATCAACTATAAAGAGTATTAACTATCATTGTTGAAACTCTCAGATTGATATCATTTGTTTTTTAGATTATTTATTGAAGATTAGGTTTGATTTAGATTAAATCAGTTAAAGAGGGATGAGTTATCACTATTGTACTCTCAACTGAAGTTGTTGTTACTTTGAATGTAAGATTTGATTTCATTGAAGGATTGAGTTTTCTTTAATTGCAATTGGAATTTACTAGATGCATCCGTTTACTCTTGTATTTAAAAGATCCATACTGCAATTTAGGAAGCATTACTCTCTGAGTTAAATAGCAGCCACATATTGTTTACACTCTTGAAATAAGAAGACTTGCCCGGATTGATAATTAATGTGAGGATAATTAGGAGTTTTAGAAGGCACCTTTTATCAACCAACACCAAGTAGTGTACCTCAGTTTGAAAGAAAATACACTTGCTGAGCTTAATATACAATTGATTCTCTCTCAACAATCTCAACGCTAATACTAAATGCTCGACATGCTCTTCATTTTTAGAATATACCAATATATCATCAATGAACACAATAACAAACTTGTTTAAATACATATGCAACACACTATTCATCAAGCATATAAAGGCAGTTGGAGCATTAGTTAAACCAAATGGAACTACAAAAAACTCATAATGCCCATACCTAGTTCATAAAGTTGTCTTGTAGATGTCCTCTTCTTTAATGCATACTTAACGATATTCAGATCTCATATCAATATTTCAGAACAATGCTGCTCCCCTCAACTGATAAAAAAAGTCATCAATCCTTGACAATGGATCCCGTTCTCGATGCTCACTTTGTTTAAATTCCAATAGTCAATGCATAGCCTGAGAGTACCATCCTTCTTCAAAAATAATACTAGTGCGCCCCATGGGAATACACTTTGCCTAATTTATCCCTTGTCCAACATTTCCTTCAACTAAAACTTTAACTCTACCAACTTAGGTGTGCTCATCCTGTAAGGTGCTTTTGATGCTGGAGCTACCCCTGACACCAACTCAATAGAAAGGACTACTTCCCTGTGAGGTGGAAACTCTGAAATATTTGCAGGAAATACATCCTAAAACTGTTGTAGAACTAGTTACCTGCTCAAAACATCTGCATCCTTAACTCCCTTAAATTTATCACTAGAGATATGCATGACAAATAACACACACCATTTTTTGCGATTGCAATTTGCCTGCATAGTTGTCACCATCATAACTAATGTGGCTTTCTTCTTTCCTTGTAAGACTCTTGGTTCCCCATTATCATCCAAGCACTCCATGGATTTTTCATAACAATCCACCATAGTTCTATGAAGGTACAACCAATCCATGCCCAACAACATACTATATGATCCCAACAGTAATACATTCAAATGTGCTGAGGTAGGCATACCATTCAAATCAAATGCACAAGATATTACCTAATGATGGACCCACTTCTTTGTACCTATAACCCGTTGGACTAACAAAGAATCTGCATGCACTTCTTTATTCAAACCACCCTTATCCACTAGGTCAGGACTAATATAACTATAATTAGATCCAGTGTCAATCAAAATAGAAATAACTTAATCACAAATCTTACTATCCATCTCAATGATAGATGCTTGATGGCCTACCTGTCTATTCTCCAAAGTTGCATAGATATGAGGAACACTTTGGCAAAAATCCCCAATAGTCTGCACCTCTTGTGCACTATATATCTGAGGCCTACCACCCTAATTCTGTAGACAATCTCTCGTGCGATGATCTTTGCCACAAGTCCAACACTCTATAGGCTTCCAACATGCATCCTTCTTCTACTCCTCAGATCGATGTCCCTGTCCTTTATCAGATGCATTGAAATTCTTAGATGGCATTGAATTCTATTTATTACTTGAATCCTGAGGTCTTGCTCGCTTCTTATCCCATTTTCCTTTGTTCTTTGCATTACCTTTTCACTCCGGCTTAGTCTCAGATCTGCGCTTCAATTGCTCATAGCAGTGATGTTAGGTGCCTATAATACTAGTGATTCTGCCATTACAATTATCATTGTAGCCCTTATTATTATTGTTGTGCCCCTATTGTTATTATTGTGCCCCATAGAAGCCCACTATTGTTATTGTTGTGCCCTTATATTATTATTGTTATGTCGGCTTTGATTATATTGTGACCCCTTAGACTCCTATATATAGAAAGGAGGTTTTGTCATTTGTATCATATGATGATACAAAATGGATTCAGCATAACCTCCAAATCAAAAGTCTTCAAATATATGTGAAAATGGAATAATGTTGAAGTGCTCGTGAATACGAAACCAATGTTGCAAACAATATGAAAATCCGAGTTTAGATAAGGAAAATAGAGCCAATTAAAGATTTAGGCTAGAAAGTCAATGACTACGTTAGCACGATAGGTGGCAACCCGGAAAAAAGTCACAGGTTCTTGATGATGTCATCACAAAAAGTGATGTGGTAGTCTACGATTGGTTCATACCACAGCTGATGGGGATAAATGATCAAGAGTGAAGATCATCTAATTAAAGGAGATCGATGCATATCGCGTCGAAACATGTAGGTAGGTTATCCTGGAAAAAAGACGTGATAAAGTTATGAAAAAGAAGCTAAACTCTTTGAGTTTCGAAAGGAGAGCGATAAATGGTTTATCGCGTGCCTTCAATGCAAGAAGTGGTTTTTGATGATAAGCATGTGATTCCACTCAGCACTCGACACATAGCCTCCTAAAAACCACTTTCTCTTGTGCCTTCAGAGAATTAGTAAACATGCTAGATGGAGCGCGAGACCGTGCAACAACCATCGGATCCCATAAGGCAGATAAATAGTGCAGAACTTCCAGATCAGTTGATGAGCGAGACACGATAGCTGTCAGATGGTCTGTTCTCGAGATTAGCGCCAGGGAAAGATTAGATGGTCGAGATCCACCCTGCACCCGCCAGCCCTTTCGTTTATAGTTTGTTTCTATTATAAACGTATTATTCCACGTTTATTACAATTTGTAACACTACGTGTTATATAAAAACCATAACACAGAAAAGTTGGTAGAGGAGTTTGTTGTGAACCATTCCAGGGGGTCTGGAGGTCATAGTGACAAGTACGGTCGAGTGTATACTCATTTCGACTTGAAGATTTGAGTAGAACACAACGGTGAGATCCATTTTCATGGTTGAGACTCTGTTTTTGAGCTCATACCTATAACAACTATTTGAAGACATAATAAAGAGGTCAGCACTGGAAGCTAAAGGATTAAGAGACGTAGCTAGGAAGTCTAGTGAACTCCTTTATCAATTTTGGTTGTGTTGATGTGTTTGATTGTGGTTTTATAATTATTTAAGTGTTTATGTTATTTGCAATAATATCGATCCATTGCACTAAGTAACATAGGAAAATTCACACATAGTTTGTAATACCTTTTTCAATTTTGGATCAAGTGGTATTAGAGCTTAAGATTTTTAAGGTTTGACAAGTTTGTGTGGAGATTTGAATGCTTACTAGGTTGAGGCTTGGACGAGGTGAAGGTGAACTTGTTGAGGCGAATACAGAGATTGGAAGGGTCTTTTCACAAAGAAGGATGGTAGATGAAACTCCAATTGGGTCAGAATCCCAGTTCTTGGATAGTTTAATGACGATACATGCCATGGTGGAAGACATTTATAATGATTTTAAAAAACGTAACACTGAAGGTACTTCATCACCTAAACCAAATAAAGGAGCTGAGGAACCTTTTTTATTTGGCCATACAGAAAAAAGAAGATAAAGGAAAAGGAGAAAATCCTCCTCCATCTCCTCCATCATCACCATCATCGTCATCATCATCATCTTCTTCTTATAAAACTAGTTCTTATAAGAAGAAGAAAAATAAAGCCTCTTTGATCAAATTAGATGTAAAATTTGATTTGCCAATTTATGATGGAGAACTTAATGCTGAAAATATTGATAATTGGATAAGACAAATTGATGTATGTTGCAGGGTGTAGAAAGTTGATTCAGAAAGGAAGAAGATCCAGCTGGCTAGCCTTCGGCTTGGAGGAACCGCACTTGTGTGGTGGGAAGGCAAGACACAAGCAGATCTCCAAAAGCATGATAAAATGATTTCAACTTGAAATGGATTTGTTTTTTCCATTAAAAAGTAACTTTATCCTTTGGCTTATATGCAAAAAGCAACGATGAGTTGACAAACACTACGTTTATTGAAGGGTCAAAGCGTTCAGAGTTATACTCAGGAATTTCGCAAGAGAGCTTTAACATTAGGAATATCATTGGACTCACTAGTGACATTGTTAAAATATATAGGTGGTCTTCATAGTTATTTGAAGCATACTATACTTATGTTTAATCCCACTAGCTTAGATGATGTATCAATTCAAGGAACTCATCTAGAGTCTAGAGGTAAAAATGTAACCCCAGATGTTGGGAAATCATCCAAATCTATTGAGAACAAGAATAAAGGCAAGAAGAAACTGAAATGGAAGGAGAGGAAAAAAAACATGGTGAAGAAGGATAAACCTTCATGCACTCATTGTAAGAAGGAAGGACACAATGAGGCACACTGCTAGTCTTTGCATCTAGAATTAAAGCCTAAGAAGTTTGGGAGTAAAGAGAAAATAATGCTATAGCGATTGAAAAGGACTTGGGACTAGACTCAAGTGACGAAACAACGATTACAACTACAAGTATAAAAGGTAAAGATTTTGAAGCATCTAAAAGTAATTCTTCGCATTTTGTTGATAATGAAAGTTATGAGAGGAAAAGAAATGAGCTATTTCATATTAGATTCATTTCCAAGCACACTAAAATTGATACTTTGTTTGATAGTGGATCAAAATTTAATTTGATTTCTGAAACAATTGTGAAGAAGTTGGGTCTAGAAAGAAAACCTCATAAAAATTCATATCCATTAGGTTGGGTGTGTGATAAAACAAAGCTACAAGTTACAAAACAATGTAAACTTCGTTTTTATGTTGGGTCAACATTTGTAGATGAGGTTGAGTCAGACATAGTCCCTTTGGACATATATGGAATTGTATTAGGAAGTCCATACTTGTACGATAGAAAAGCTATCTTCTATCGAGCTGAAAATAAGTATCAACTCACTAAGGATGGAATTGAATATATTGTAAGGGCTCATAAACTTAAAGATAACTTCTCTCTCATAAATTTAGGACAGATGAAAATAATTGTAAATTCAAGTAAGCCATTTTTACTAATGATTGTAAAAGCAAAGGATCTTGATAAATCCGATGCATTCCAAGGCTGTAATCCTAAATAGAAAGCAAATCTAGTTAAAGTTGTTTCCGATTATGATATTCTATTTCAAGAGCCTAAAGGGATTCCACCCAAGCAAGAGATAGCACATGAAATTATTTTTCAGAAAGATTCTCCACTACCTAACATTGGAATGTACAGGTTATCAGCTCTAGAAAAAGTAGAGATAAAGAAGCAAGTACAGGAGTTGCTCAACAAAGGGTTTATTAGACCAAATACATCACCCTGCGGATCACCTATTGTGTTGGTGCAAAAGAAAGGTGGTTCATGGAGAATGTGCAATGATTTTAGAGCACTAAATAAAATCACAATAAAGAATCGTTATCCTCTTCCCAGTATTGATGATTTATTAGATCAATAAAAAGATGCAGTTTACTTCTCTAAATTAGACTTGCGAAGTGGCCACCATCAAATCAGAGTTGCAGAACAGGATGTATGGAAAACTGCTTCCAAGTCAAAGCAAGGACTTTATGAATGGTTGGTTATGCCTTTTGTCTTAACTAACGCTCCTGCTACGTTTATAAGAGTTATGATGATGTATTTAGACCATTTATTGATGATTTTGTAATAGTCTATTTAGATGATATTCTTATTTTTAGTAGGACATGGGATGAATGTAAAGCAAGTAAAGCAGATTTTAGATGTTTTAAAAGAAAAAATATCTATGTGAAATTGTCAAAATGTGAATTTGGTAGAACATCTTTGAATTATTTGGGTTATATTGTAGTGGGTGTTGAATTGAAGATAGATCCCTCTAAGGTCGAAGTCATTGTAAACTGGCCTAAACCCAATACTGCTATAGAAGTTAGAAGTTTCATAGGGGCAACACAATATTGGAGAAAGTTTATTGCTAACTTTTCGTTGATTGCAACTCCTTTACATGCTTTGACAAGTGTGAAATAGGTGTTTCACTGGGGAGGAAAACAACAGAAAGCCTTCGACACCTTGAAAGAAAGAATCAGTACAATTCTAGTACTAGCACTGCTAGATCTTCAACATCCATTTGAGATCAAGACAGATGCAAGGGAATATGCCATGGGGGCAGTGTTGATGCAGCACAAGAAGCCTATATGCTTTCATTATGTGACATTTACATCAGCAGTAGTTACCTATCCTGTTAGCGCTTGAAATTTCACCTCAGGCTGAAAAAGGTAAACTCCAAGGCAACATCAAACCACTTAGCCTCGTAGCTAGTCGTACGGGGCAGGAGAGGGCCCTCTCCGGTCTATCTCGGCAAAGATCTTCAACGGGAAGAGATAACCAATAAAGAACACTGATTTTAGGCTAGTAAACTGATATAAAAAGGTTTGGTTTGGGATTTTTAGGGTTTTGGTGGAAAATTGGGGAAAGGCAATTTTGGGTGCGGGGATTGGACACAGTTTTCGCAGGGGGTTCTTTGGGGCGAGGTAGGAGACTGTATTGGTGCCTTTGAAAGATTTGGATGGATGAGAATGACTGGTGAGGAGCTAAGGAGAGCAAGAAATCACCTTGAATTCTCCTTAAACAACTGAAAACATTGATATTAAGCAAACTTAAAGGCAAAGCATAGCAGCCATGAATTCTACCTTAACACTTCATTTGCCTAATTGGAAGAAGAAAAAGTAAGAATATGATTCACATAACAAACTTACAAGTACAAAGAGAAACACACCATCAATACATGTAACCACAGGAATCCCAA
>APFE030157686.1:44348-58242 GCA_000404065.3 Pinus taeda
TCCCCTAGCAGGGGGATCGGGGGCAACGCCACCAAAGCTAAGAATAGATTTAAAATTACCTTGGAAAATGTTGTAATTTTGTAGTCAATATGGGCCATTCATTAGGCAGAGATATGACGGTATAAGTTATGTTTAATTTATGGTTTTTTTCACTAGAAGGCAACCCCTCACTATATATGGGGGAAATTGTATTGCGTCTATATATATCTGTATTTTGAGTGAGGAAGAGAGAGGAGATTGAGAGCGAATAGGGAATTACAATGAATCTTTTGTAGGTTGTATCTCTTTAGTTTGTTGGATAATATAAAAAGAAGGATTGGCTGTTTCTCCGTGGATGTAGCCCAAACTGGGTGAACCACATATATCTATGTCTCTCCTGTTTTATTCATTTTCTGTGTTTATATTTCACAATATTTTATGTATTCCATTGCTCTATAATATATAATTCTCTAACAGTTCTGGTCTCAAAGAAGAATGGAAAATGGAGGATTTGTGTGGATTACAGAGAGTTAAACAAAGCCACTAAAAAAGGCCATTTCCCTCTACCTTTCATTGATCAAGTCTTAGATGATATTGCAATGAAGAAGTTATTCTCTTTCCTCGATGGATTCAGTGGTTACAATCAGATCTAGATCAACCTAGAGGACCAAGATAAAACCACATGAGGATGAAAGATGGAGACTTGGTGACAGAGCATCTGAGCACCTTTAATACTATGCTAAGCTAGTTATTATCTATTGATATTAGAATTTTAGATGAAGATAAGTGCATCAATTTGTTTTGTTCTCTACCAGATTCGTGGGATAGTCTGGTTGTTGCAATAGGTAGCAATGCAACTGCCTTGCAGTTTGATGAAATAGTCTCATCCTTGTTGTCAGAGGAGATGAGATGAAAAATATGAAGGGCTAGAATGGTGATGCCTTGTTTGTACAAGGACAGTCCTAGAACAAAAAAAAATAAATTCCTCAAGTGGGAGATCTAAATCTAGAGCGAGATTTAAACATCTAGGAAAACCTATAAAGGTGTGCTGGAAATGTAGAAAGGAAGGGCACTTCAAAAGGCATTGTAAATCTAAAGCTCTTGAGAAATGAAATGAATATGATGATGCTCCTTCTGCGGAGGTGAAAACCACCTCAGATGAAGGTGGGGATGTGTGCTTGGATTCTTCTTCAAGTACACATGTATATCATGAGGCATGGTTGATTGACTCAAGTGCATCCATTCACTTCACTCCCCATAGGGAGTGGTTCTGCGAGTATGAGAAATAGGATGGTGGTGATGTCTTCTTAGTGGATGAAAAAAAGGTTAGAATCATTGGTCGCAAAAAATTCAAGTTTAAGTTGCAAGGTAGAAGGATTAGAACACTTCTGAGTGTTATACATATTCCTACATTAGCCAGAAATATGATTTCTGTAAGCAAGATGGATGATTTAGGTGTAAAAACAATGTTCGATAAAGATACCTACAATATGGTTCGGGTAGCACTGGAATTGATATAGGGAGTTTGAATTGGAACTATTTACAAGATTTAGGGTAGCATTATTATTGATCGGTGCAACATTTCTATGGTTCCTGAAAGTGGAGTAGAAAATTTAGTGATCGATGGAGAAAAGACCATGCTATGGCATCAAAGGCTTGGACATATTAGAGAGAAGGGCATTCAAATACTTCATGGTAATTATATGGTAGAAGTATGTCTAATTTATCTCTATATTTTGATTTCTGTTAAAATTGTGTATATGGGAAGAAGAATTGGGTGGGTTTCCCCTCTAGTGCTAAGAGGGTGAAATAGATATTAGAGCTTGTACACAGTGATGTGTTTGGACCTATGTCAGTTCCGTCACTGGGTAAGTCTGTGTACTATGTATCATTTATAGATGACTTCTCCAGGAATACATGGATATATTTCCTCAGGAAGAAATCTAAAGTATTTGATAGGTTTAAAGAATTTAAGGCTCTTGTGGAACACCAGATAGAGAAGAAGATAAAGATGTCGAGGATAGATAACTATGGAGAGTTTTTCAAGAAGTAATTTGAAGAGTTTTGTAAGAAGTGTGGTATATCATGGTGGAAGACTACTCCATACACACCTTAGAAAAATGGAGTTGTAGAAAGAATGAATAGGACGTTGATGGAAAAGGCAAGAAGCATGCTTAGTGGTACTAGGTTAGGACAAGAATTTTGGGAAGAGGTAGTGGAGACTATATATTACCTAGTCAACATATCAACTTCATCAACCTTGGAAGATAAGACTCCATAAGAGTTATGGACTGGTAAGAAGCCTTCTCTTTCACATCTGAGGGTATTTAGATGTGATGCATATGTACATGTTCCAAAGGAGAAAATAAAAAAGTTGGATAGTAAATCTGAAAGGTGCATCTTTATTGTGTATAAGGATGGTTTAACAGGTTATAAGCTTTGGAACCCATAAACAAGGAAGGTTGCATACAAATTAGATGTGGTGTTTAGAGAGGTAAAAGATGTTATTAAAAATGAAGTCCTACCAAAGGAACCTAAGAAGATAGAGCTTGATCTAAATGAGGAAGAATCAGACTCTATAGCAGAAGAGGAATAAAAAGATGAAGAGCCACAAACTCCAGCTGTGAGAAGATAAATTTGAGAAAAAGGCAGCTAGAAAGGTGTAGTCCATCTACTTTCTGTTCAAATTTTTCTTTATCTATTACTAATAATGGTCCCATAACTATGATGGAAGCAATAGATTTAGAGGATGGAAAACTTTGGAAAGAGGCCATGGTTGATGAAATAGAATCTTTGCAAAAAAATGAGGCTTGGGATCTAGTGGAGTTATCGGCCGGAAAGAAACCCATTGGCATCAAATGGGTGTTTAAGAAGAAGATGAATGTAAAAGGCAAGGTGGAGAAATACAAAGCTCGGTTGGTAGCAAAAGGTTATTCCCAAGTGTTAGGAATTGATTTTGGTGATATTTTTTCTCCTGTTGCCAAGGTAGATTCTATTAGATTAATTTTTCTATTGTTGCTGCTTTTGATTGAGGTAGAACAGATGGATGTGAAGACTACATTTCTTCACGGGGATCTGGAAGAAGAGATCTACATGAAGCAACATGAAGGCTTTGCTGTGAATGGAAAGAAAGAACTAGTATGCAAGTTAAAAATTCTCTGTATGGGTTAAAACAGTCACCAATGATGTGGTATTAGAAATGTGATACATTTATACGGGGACTTGGCTTCACCAGAAACAAAGAATATCACTATGTGTATTTTAAATTAATTGGTGACAGTGTTATTTATCTAGTATTATATGTGGATGATATGTTGCTGGTTGGAAACCACAAAGAAATTATCCAGGATTTGAAGACCCAATTGTCCTCCAAATTCAACATGAAATATCTTGGTGCTGCAAACTATATTTTGGGCATGGAAATTAAAAGATATCAGGCAAAGAGGAAGCTCTAGTTAAACAAGAGGAAGTATGTTGAGACAATACTACAAAGGTTTAATATGCAGGATAGTAAACCGGTGAAGGTTCCTATTCCTTTAGGTGTAAATTTATTTGCTGAATAGTGTCCCAAGACACAAAAATAGGAAGAGAACATGTCTCGTGTTCCATACGAAAGTGTAGTCGATATCCCAATGTATGCAATGGTTTATACTAGACCAGACATTGCACATGCAATGGGAGTATTGAGCAGTTTTATGTTAAAACTAGGGAAGGAGCATTGGACAATAGTGAAGCAGGTTTTCAGGTATTTGCATGGTACTAGTGATTATGGTTTGTTCTACCAAGGAGGAATATGATGGGAAAACGTTTTGGACATTTGTGACTTTGTTGATGTAGACTAGGCTGTATTTCTGCATTAGAGAAGATCTATAAGTGGGTATGTGTTTAACCTATTTCGAGGTGCAGTCAGTTGGATGAGTAAGAGACAATTTGTAGTGGCATTTTCAACTATAGAGGTAGAATACATGGAAAACACTCATGCAAGTAAGGAAGCAGTTTGGTTGTAGAGATTGTGTTCAAGTATGGGGTTAGTGTAATGAGCTATAAAGATATACTGTGACAGGAAAAGTGCAATTTTTTTGGAAAAAACCCTACTTATCATTCAACGACAAAGCACATTAATGTTTAGTATCACTTTGTGAGGGATATGGTTGAGGATAAAAAGGTGTTGTTGGTAAAGGTGGACACTTTGAAGAATACTACAAATGCATTGACAAAGTTTGTGAGCACTGAGAAGTTATCTTAGTGTAGAGAAACAATGGGTATTGTAGGGCTGGACCAATGACTAATCTCTCATGTGGAAAGAAAACAACAAGTGGTAGAATGTTCGGTGTGTGTTATATTCTTTCCATGACTACCCCACACACGGGGGAAATATCCCTCCCTGTACATTGCGTCGGGGGCAACAGGGGGGTGGTAGCAACCCTAGATAGGGTCTAGGGCAGTGCCTTAAGGATTTTTTTTTTTGGAACCTATATTAGGTGGGCGAACCTACCTATGGTTTTGTGCATGGATTTCGCACATGGTTTTGGGCATGATGGTTTTCTATCCATGGTATTTTGTAGATCTAGTCAAGGGAACTATGGTTTTGTTGTAATCTAGGGTTAATGGATTGGGGTTTATGGATGTTTCGACATGTATATATATGTGTTGTAACATTGAAAGGAGTATAATGAAATATCTATCTAGTATTCCTGGTTTTGAGATCTAGGGGAAAATATCTATGTATATTTGTTTTATGTTTTATGTTCTCGTCATTGTTCATTTTCTGTTTTTTAGAATATGTATGCAGGTAATTTATATGCTGGGTTAAAACCTATAGGCCTGATAGACTTGTGGAGGCCACTTGGGCCTATAATACAACCACTACCTTCACCCCTTATGACTTGGTCTATGGAAAGAAGGTTGTGCTCTCCATTAGGTTTGAATACAATGCTTTGAGAATGACAACACAGTTGGATTTGGAGGTTACAAAGGCACAATAGGAGAGGCTACTTCAACTCAATGGTTTGGATGAATTTAGGATGAAGTCCCTCCTACACACTAAAGTTATTCAAGTAAAAAGGAAGGTTTGGGATGACAAGAACATCAAGGACAAGTATTTTGAAGAAGGGGAGTGTGCTTTGCTATGTCACTCCAGGTTCGAGGACTTCAAAGGAAAATTGATGACTAGATGGTTGGGCCCATATATGATAGATAAGTGCCATGACAATGAGGTTGTTCAAAACAAGACCATTAATGAGGAATATATCCCCTTGCTTGTCAATGGATACATATTAGAAGCCTATAAAATACCTCTGTCAAGGGAAGAGTTCACTAATACCATTAATAAGGAAGTAAATGTGATTGGAAGTATCTTAGCTTCCAAATCACCCAATTCTTGAAGACTATTTTTGTTTTTGAAAATATATATATATATATATATATTATATATATTATATAATATATTATATATATATTAATATATATATATATAGATAAACAATAAGGGACCTAGGTGAAAACCTCTATGAGGCATCTGCCACCAACTCTTGGGTTGAAAACCTCCTTCGAGGCACCTAGGGTAGGTAGAAAGGCTAAAAACCTCCTTTGGGGCAACCTATGTTTCTTTCAAAAAAAAAGACAAGAAAAACAAACCAAAATGGGATGGTAGGGACCTCAAACCTACCCACCAATAAATTTTATGATTTTACATTTTTTTTAAGAAAATAAAGGACTCAGAGTTACAGAGACAGTAAGCCAAGTATAACCTCACTTCTTCCTCCATACACTTCATCTCATTCATTCCTACCATGTCCTCATCACTCATTTCCACTTTCAGGCATCAAAAATCATTTTTTGAGCATTTTCTAGCTTGCTACAGGAAGATCCTGTAGCACTATAGGATGTCTTAAATTGTTATAGGAAAGGGATCCTGATAGGAAAACAAATATGTAGGCCTATTATAGGTTAATTTGAGACCCTACACCTCAGCATCGCTCACCCAACATCAAGTCATGTCCATGGCTACCTCTATGTCCATAAAACAAACACAAGAAAATGTGAAAAACCAAAAGAAGGAGGTCCAGAGGACAAGTCCTCACTGGCCTCAACTATCCACCATTTCATCTGAGCCTTCATACCATCATCAACCCCTACACCACTAACCAACCTCCCTCTAGGAAAAAAATAGTAAAATATGAAGGAAAGGCATCTACAGGGTTTCATGTAGTAGCTACGCAATCTCCTATAGCAGCCTGTGTCATCACTGCAACCAGCCTAAGCTTGCATTCTCCTTCAAAACCAAATAAAAAAGGAGCTCCATCATATTGGAAGACATTATCTCTCCTCACCAGAGCTCCAGAGGAGTAGTAACAACAAGGATATAACAAGCACCTGCACACATGAAACAACAAGCAGAAAGCTACATAAGCAGGAGGAAATAAAAAAAATGACCAAAGAGGAACATTTACCTAAGCAAGCAACACATCAAGCCATCCTCCAACATGCATCGATCATTAAATGTAGGCACATGTATGACACCTCATCCAACTCTTCCCCGATTAATGATATGATAAAAATGTATGAATGTAGAAAAAGTTATTTTTATAAGATGGAGGTGGCCAATTAACTTGGCCACCCTTAGCTCGAGATAAAAAAGTGAACTCCGAGTCAGCATGCCATGTTGGAGTGTTAAATCAATGAGCATCAATAAAAAAGGTGGTTGATTTAGTTATGTGAGAGTGGGTGATGATTATGAGGGAGAGTGCAAGATCACCAACAGCGGGCTAACAGTCCCAATGAGGAAATCTCATACCACTGTGATCCAACATAACGCTCCAGAAATTGACCATAAATAACATAAAATCCAAAGTTTCATGCACCAATTTTTCATTTCGGGATCAGAGAGATTGGGACCACCTTCGAAATCCATTACAGAAGTAAACCCTATTTTGGCCACCCTACAGGAAGCAGAGCTACAAGAAGCTACAGGAAACTCAGAAAGCTACATGAATCACTAGAATTCCAAAAGAAGTTTGTAAGAGGGTGCTTAGGGTCAAATTGTTCAGCAATTCTCCTCATCCGAAGCACTATAGTGAAAAGTAAGTGGCACATATCTTCTATGTTCATGGTTTGATAACTAATAAAAGGGAAAGAAGAAAAGACTCTATTTTCTCCTAGAAATTATAGTGGGGTTGAGATTTAGATAGAATTTGTGGGAATTTAAGAGAATTATGTGATATAGAATAAGGTATAAATTGCAGTAATCTCCCAAAAATACTTTAAACTCTCAGCCACCATGAACTCATATTGAACCTTGCTTACAAGACTTCATGCATTTAGCTAACCAGAGAAGAGAAGTGGGAGGGGCATTCAATATAAGAGAACCCATAGATACATCTAAGATTCACCTACATCCCCTTGTGGCATATATCTTTAGGAGGAATCACTGGTTGGGCTTCTTTGAGTTTTTCAAAGGGTACGATGATGATATAGCCCATGATTTTTCCATGGCACACAAGTGCTACTACTGTGGTGAGAGGGATGCAATTACAATCAACCCTGAGGTGATCAACAGAGTAACCACACTTCCTCAAGGGGTGCAATGGAGAAGGGAGGACAAGGCTAGTAACATCTTTGCTAAGAGAAACTTCTTCCTAGATGATGAAGAGCCAATTGAGGACAAAAACGGGGTCAGGAGGGAGAGCTTTCCTTATCCTTGGTATGAGGTGAGCTACAACATTCTCAAATACATTTATTATGAAGGGAGGGTCAGTGTAGTCTATGGCTACCAATTCACACTCCTCCATGAGTTGATATTTGGAGAGTATTACCCATAAACCAAAGGCTCAGTGTGCCTTATTTCCTATTGCAGTGAATGATAGACATGAGGCATAAGGTATAAGAAGGGAAGCACCAACAATTGGCACATCATGGACTCATTAAACTAATACTGGAGGATGCCTTGAGCTAGTTGAGAATTCCTATTCTCTAGTCCACATTTAGAGACATGGACAGAGAGGTTGTCCTTGAAATATAAGCCCTTGAATATGGTGGCACCCAAACCTCTAGTGATGAAGAGGAAGCAAGAGAAGAGGAAGAAGAAGAAGCAAAAAAAGAAGAGGAGGCATGAACAAACAAAGAAGAAGAAGAAGAAGGAGAGGAAGATATGTTCAGATTCATTTCTTCTTTTTCTAGGGTTTGTTCTTGGTGTATATCCTCTTATTTTGACGTTTCTTGTTCCCTTTCTTCCTCCTCTTCACAATCTCTGTAAAATAATTTCTTCTTGACACACTTATGACCTTTAGTGTATTTCCTATCACAACTATAACAAAACCCTTTTGCTCTTTTTTCTTCCAATTGTTGTGGTGTCAACCTTGTAGGTTGTGGATGGTTAGGGGCAACAACACTTCCATCTTTATGATTGTGAGTGGTAGGATTCCTTGTTGCCATAATTTTTCTTTCCATTTTTCTTGCCAACCTGAATGCCTTCTCCAATGAATCTGGTTCCCAAAGGTGAACCTCATGTTGGATGTTAATGCCTTCTCCAATGAATCTGGTTCCGAAAGGTGAACCTCATGTTGGATGTTATCTTTCAAAACCCCTATGAACACATCAATCCTATGCTCCTCTCGAATACTGTTTACGCTTATATTCAATTTTTGGAAGTCCTCAATGTGCTCCATCATTGAACCCTTTTGTTTGAGATTTATCAATTGGCTAAAAAAAGTGTTTCTTTTTGTATCCCCATAATGTGTTATCATTTCATCCATAAAAATAGCCCAAGTGACAATTTGTTTACAAGAGCAAAGCCACCGATACCATACAAACTGATTTGGTTCCAAATATAAAGTTGCAATGCGTACGTTTTGTGTGTTTTTCACATTATGGAGATCGAAAAATTGTTCCACCTATAGTATCCATGTTCAGGGATCCTTTCCATCAAACTTCCTCATATCAGTCTTTGGAACATGGTGGTTCTTTAATCCAACATTAGAGTCTATGAAATCATGATTAGCATTTATTTTGTTCTCATCATGATTTTCCTTTACTACCCTTTTGCCATTAGTAAGAATTTATTGTAGAAACTTTGTCAAATCTGTCTTCAAATATTCCATACCTTTCTTTAAATCATCCATCTTAGCTTCCACACCATACATCTTAGCTTCCATGTTGTCCATCTTAGCTTCGATGCCGTCCATCTTAGCTTCCACGTCATTCATTTAACTTCTATGCCTTTCTTTAAACCATCCATCTTAGCTTCCACACCTTTCTTTAAACCATCCATCTTAGCTTCTACCTATTTATTTAAACCATCCATCTTATTTTATGTTACCTTTTCTGCAAGTGAAATTTGTTGCACTTGGTCTCATAATTTTGATATATCATGTTGCATTTCCTCCTCTTCTTCATGAGTCATGCTAGAGCTTTCAGGTTGCTTACTAGGTGTTTCCACTTTCTTTCTTCGAGGCATCAATTACCGATAATAGTGCTTCACTGTGCCCTTTGAATTCCTTCAAACTAATTTTTCAAACCAAGCTTATGCAAAAAATTTAAAAAAATTACACACCTTTTTTCACTTTGTAGGAGCTCGATATTGAATCTGATGTATCTCTGTAATTTTGGATCTCCTAGGTCTAAAATTTCTTCCTTCGGTAACCCTCTGAGTAAGCTTGCTAACCCCGCAAGTCTGATCAAGATTCGATTATCCAATGAAGAGTTATGCCAAATCTCCCACGATGACCTGAGTATAGACTGGTTCAGTAGAGAAAACTTGTCACAGTTTCAACCTTAGGTTCCGAAAATGATACCCAAAAAACCTACTGACCATCCTCTTTCTGTAACTTATTACAAAAATTCAATCTGATACTTAGAGCGGAAGTTATGACGATTTTCCTAAGGGGACCTATTTGGAATGTAATTTGGGGGTCTGCAAAATCCATAACTTCCTCAAATTATATCTTTGAAAATATAGCGAGACCGGATTTGAAATTTGGAGTCGAGGTTCAGACCGATTTCTTCTCAAATGAGTTTTTTTTAGCTTCTGCAACTTTGTAGCAAAAGCGTTATAGAGAAAATTCCATGATGACCTGTTTTAGATGAAATTCTGGAGCTTGCAAAAACCTTAACTTCCTCAGATCATATCTCCGAAAATATAGCGAGCCAAAATCTGAAATTCAAACTCGAGGTTTAGTGTGATTTAGTCTCAAATGGGGTTTTTTTTAGCTTCTAAAATGTCACAGAAAAAAAAGTTATAGTGAAAATTCCACGATGACCCATTTGGAGCAGCGAAACCTAGAATCCAAAGCTCTGATACCAAATGTTATGAAACCTGCTCACAAAAATATAGAAAAGATAGATCAACACCTTAGAATTTAGCCTCTTCAAGGGGGAAACCTCCTTTAAATAACACAAATGAACAATTCTTGGATGATTCAAATGACAAAACCTCCTTTCTATATATAGGAGTCTAAGGGGTCACGATATAACCATGCCGACCCAACAATAATAATATCAAGGCACAAAAATAACAATAGAGGGATTCTATGGGGCAGAATAATAACAATATGGGGACAATAGGGGCACAACAATAATAATAAGGGATACAATGAAAATAGTAATGGGGGAATCACTAGTATTATAGGGACCTAACACAAACAAAACCAACATAAATAAAAATCATGGATCACATGTAACCTATCACAAATCAAAGTCATAGATCATATGCATAAAAATGAAATAAAATATCAATACTTATCCTTCAATCGGTCCTTTTCTTTTTCCTTTGTCCTTGTACTTTCCATACGCACATTGGATCAGTTACCACACCGGGCAAGCACCTAGTGCTTTTCTTCTCTTCAATCACATATGCATACACAATGTATATCATAACACATACATCCACACACGACGTACGAAACCACACAATATATACACCTACATCTGGTGTACAATGCAACACATTGACCCACATCTAGTGTATGACACAACAGATACACCTACACCTGATATACAACACAAAACAATACATACACCTACATCCAGTGTACGACACAACATAATACATACACCTACATACAGTGTATGATACAACACAATACATACACCTACATCCAATTTACAACACAACACAATGCATACACCTACATCCAGTGTACAACACAACACAATACATACACAAAGTACAACACAATGAATACATATGTCATAATACCACTACTACACAATGCATGTACATAGTACCATGTACACAAAACAACATGTACAACATGAGCACAATACCACATGCACATAACACAACATGTACAACATGCACACAATACCATATGTACAACAATACCACATGTACAACATGTACACAGTACAACATGTATGTAGTACAACATGTACATAGTACCACCTGTACACAACACCACCTGCACAGCATGTACACAACACAACATGTACATAGCGCAACCTGCACAACGTGTACACAACACCACCTACACAACATGTACACAACACCACATGTACATAGCACAACCTGCACAACATGTACACAACACCACATGTACCTGTTGGTGGTGGTTTCTCTTAGGAAAGCAACAAAGTTTTCCAGGTGAGTGCACTTATTGCTCAGAGTCTCAATTTTAGAATGTTGATCATTGAGGCACTTCATAAGATATGCATTCTCCATTTTTGTGTGCTCTACAATGGACACAAGAATAATTCTTGGAAGAGCACTTAAGGGGATCCATTTTCACTATGGGGCAGTGAAGAACCTTTTCCATAGAACTATAGATAGTAAAGGTGGAAGACTTATATTTAGTCAGGTGAAGATGCAAATGATGGGAAAAAGGGTCTCTCTAAAATGCAGAAGGCATACAAGACACAGGAGAACAAAACACATTGGTCGGTTCCCAGTCCCAAGTAAAAGAAAGAGTAGAAAGGATAAATAGGAGAGCGCTCAACAACAGATTAAGAGGAGATCAACATAGGGATGGGAGGCATTGATAGATGAGAGGAGATATAAAATGTGGAGGGTTGGTATCTTTGGAGAATCAAGGAGCAGGGAGGATAGCATCATGAGAAGAATGAGAGAAAAAAATCCAAAACATTGGCTTGGGGCATAGCCAAGGGGACACAGTGGATTTTGTTGGGATTACACTTTTGACAGAGAGGATATGGAGCTAGGATTTTTGAGGCTTCCCATGCGCATGACGTGACAACTAGAGTGATGGTTTGACTTTGAAAAAGGGATAAGATTGTTCAAAGGATTAGTAAGGATAGACAGACTTGAAAAATGCATATTGAGGAGGATAAGAACCTCATTTCTACTCACATGAAAATCATGCTTGCGTGGAAGAGAGTTTATAGATTTATGGAATATCTTTGTAGTGTATTTCATCATTTATTTTGACTTCTCCCCAAGGACATAAGAATTCATTGTTTGTGTCTTTGTCATCAAGCTTGTTATTATCTCTTAAAATATAAAAATAAGAGACATTACCTAGAATTTTAAGTTGATGTCAAATGCGAGAAACAATTTGATTGAGTTCAACATTTTTTGGATTTGTTTTAGAAACCATTTTATGGTTTAATATTGCAGAATCCCCTATAATGAAGGGATTCATATAGTTTATTTTGTTTAGAATTTCGGATCCCAAGAGAAACACGTATTCTTCAACTTTATTATTTGATTATATACCAAATCCCCATTCAAAGGAGATTGAACTTGCATTTCCTTGTTCAATAATGTGACCACCTGCTCCTTCTTTTCCTGGAATATATTTTGAAGCTCCATTGAAGAAGAGACATGGATGCTTAAAAGAATTTATCCACAATAAAAAGTACTTTTATTTCAATCTAATTTTCAAGTGTTTTGGCTTGCTAAGTGTTATCACTGAAAAGATTTCAAAGGAAAAGGGTAAGGTAAGGGAGAATTGGTCTTGGTTATTCTCAAGTTCCTTTCATGCATAAGAAGCACTTGGCAGACTCAGGGTCAGCATACATTAGAGTTCTTTGAAGGCTCAAGCAAGGCATGTAAGTTTTGAACAACTTCATGGTAGATGGAAAGGCCATTTAAAGAAAAGGAAAGATCAAGAGAGTTGAATTTTTGAATTGAAGCTGTGCTTTTAAAATCACACAGCAGTTTCGTAGCGCGCTACGAAACTGCTGTAGCTGCACATTATGCTTTCATGGACCAATGTTGAAAGACAAAGACAAATATTTTTGAAAGGAAGTTTATGAAGATGATCATTATTCATAGCTATTTTTGTTCATGATGCTTAATACAACTTCAAAGAGGTTTTGGGTCAAGTCTACAGTGTATGTAAAACAAGATAATCAAATGCAATTGTATGAAGAACAACCGGGGTAACTGAAGCAGCCTTTTTCAGGAGAAACAACTGTTTTAAGTAGTCAACTTCCAGGAGGTCTCCAGAGAAACTGAAAGAATATTTTGGAAAATTGAAAGAGGTTTTTATTCCTAACATACTGAAATACAACAACCTCTTTCAGTTTCTTCAAATCCATTCTGAGGTGGGAGAAATGAAAGACTACAATTGCGCTACGAAACTGCTGTAGGTGCAGTTTTTCAAAATCAAAATTTCCTGTTTTACACGTCTTCTTCAAGGATCGATTCTGGACATCTGGAGAATTATTTTAAAAACCCAAGAGAGGTTTTTGTTCTAGACACCCTGGAATACAAAAACCTCCTTCAATTCCCTCAAATACATCATGAGCTGGGAGAAATGAAGGACCAAAGTTGCGCTACGAAACTGCTGTAGGTGTAGTTTTTCACAAAGCCTATTTCTCTGTTTGACACCTATTTTTCAAAGACATATTTTGAGCGGTAGGAAAGATGTTTCAAAAAAAACAAGAGAGGTTTTTGTTCTAGACATCCTGGACTACAAAAACCTCCTTCAGTTTCGAAAAATGTGTCATGGATGAGGAG
>APFE030157694.1:0-18249 GCA_000404065.3 Pinus taeda
GTGTCTTTCACCGACTCGCTTTCAACCAAAGTTGACCAAATGAATGTGGTCCATGAGGACTCATTTTTCACATCACCTTCAGCGTTAATAATGTTTCCCGAAGTTGTCTCATCTGACGAACACCTTCGTGAAGTCCTATGCGTAGCCGATTTACAATGGGAAGATCTTCATCACAGATCTTCGTTCTTACCTAAGGATGATCGTTTTGAAAATGATTTCTCATCTATCTTTGCCACTGAACATGTCAAAGACGCTCAGAGTCCAACGACACATCCTGATTCAGAGCTGAATTTAGGGAATATTTCTCGCACTATTCCCATTGACATTTCAGTGAAGCCCCGAATTGTTGAGAACATTCATATAGGTGCCTCGTGTACAGATGATGAAATACAAACTTACAAGGCCCTATTCCAAGAATTCCGTGACGTATTTACCTGGTCATACGAGGAGATGCCAGGAATTGATCCCGCTATTGTTGTCCATGAAATCAAGACCTACTCGGATGCTAAACCCGTCCGGCAACGGTTGCGTCAGATCCACCCTCGAAGCGGTTGCGATTAAAGCAGAAGTCGAGAAGCTATTGAAAGTAGGTTTCATCTATCCGATCCCGTTAACGGATTGGGTATCGAATATTGTCCCAGTTAACAAAAAGCAGGGAACAATAAGAATCTGTATCAATTATAGGGATATAAATCGAGCTTTTCCAAAAGACAACTATCCAACACCCTATATCGATCAAATAATTGATGATTGTGTCGGAAGCGAAATGTTTTCCTTTATGGATGGTTTTTCGGGCTATAATCAAATCAATAGTCTACCTGCCAACCAACCAAAAACGACATTCATTTGTCCATGGGGGACATTTTCTCATTGCAAATTACTTTTTGGACTCAAGAATGCCAGAGCCACTTTTCAACGGGCGATGTCTTACGCATTTCATGACATCAAACACATTGTGCAACCATACCTCGATGATTTGCCTGCTCATTCCCTAAATCGAGCTGATCACCTTGTCCACTTACAAGCAATATTTATGAGGTGTAGGCATTATCGTATTCATTTAAATCTGCACAAGTGTGTGTTCTGTATAGAAGCGGGTCGATTGCTGGGATTTGTTGTTTCAAAAGCCGGCATTCGCGTCGATCCCTCGAAAGTCGAAGCGATTATCAAATTGCCTCCCCCTTCGAGTTTGCGCCAACTCCAAAGTTTGCAGGGGAAAGCAAACTTTTTATGCCGATTCATTCCAAACTACGCCGAGGTCACTAAGGGTTTTACCCGGTTTTGTTATAAACAAGAACGCTCAATTCTTTTTGGTATGAGATTGCTCGTAGTCTTTTGAATACACTTAAGCACGCGTTGACCCATGCACCATTGCTGTATCCTCCCAACTACAACCAGGATTACTTCTTATACCTCGCAGCTTCCCATTCCACTATTGGAATGGTGCTAGTCCAGGAAGACGAATTCGGAGTAGAACATGTGATATATTATCTTAGTCGAACCCTAAATCCAACCGAGTTAAAATATTCCCATGTGGAGAAATTGGCTCTGGCAGCGGATTGCAACCCTATGATTTATATTTTGACTAAAAAACTGCTAGGGGGCAATTACTCTAAATGGATCGTTATCCTACAAGAGTTCAATTTGGAGTTTGAGAAATCCAAGTATAAGAAATCCTTAGTTTTCGCGGAGTTAATGTGTGATTTCCCGCGTGCTGACACAGAGACTGTGGCAGAGGATTCCATTGCGGACGAATCTTTGTTTCTCATCAGCACTTTAGATTCGTGGTATGGAGATATAATCGTCTATCTCCAGACCCAATCTTTTCGGCCTGAACTTTCAAAGTCGGAGCGTCGAAAACTTCGGTTCCAGTCCCAACAGTTTAAAATTATTGGAGATACTCTTTATCGCCATGGGGCGGACTTGGTTTTTCGACGTTGCTTAACTCACGAAGAGGGTTTTGAATGACTGTCACTCTGGAGCGTGTGGCGGTCATATGTCTGGGTATGCCACAGCCCAAAAGATATTGTGCGCTGGCTACTTCTGGCCGTCTTTATTCAAAGATTGTATTATTGCGGTTCGAAAATGCCATAATTGTCAGGTGTTTGATCGAAAGATGCGCGCACCACCTGCTCCTCTCCACCCTATAATTGCCGTCGGTCCTTTCGTCAAATGGGGTATCGACTTCATAACTTGTAACCCTCACTCGGCCGGGGGGCATGCGTATATCATCCTCGCGGTTGATTATTTTACTAAATGGGCCGAGGCGATGCCTACATTCGATGCAGATGGCAAAACAACAACAATTTTCGTATTCAATCACATTATTGCTAGGTTTGGTGTCCCACAAGCGATCATCACTGACCATGGGCGCCAGTTTCGAAACGTCATGATGACTGAACTTACAGGCCAGCTTGGTTTGCGCCATGATAACTCTACTCCTTATTATCCACAAGCCAATGGTCTGGTTGAGTCTATCAACAAGTTCTGGTTATCATGATCCGACGAATCATTGGTATTCATCGGTCGAATTGGCACAACATGTTATTTTCAGCACTATGGGCATACCGAGCCTCAGTGAAAACATCAACAGGGTTCACTCCTTTCCAGCTAGTTTATGGCTTGGAAGTTGTGTTGCCCATTGAATGCGAAATCCCATCACTTCAAATGGTTATCGAATTACTTCCAGCTACTTCCGAAGAGGAGAAGCGTTTATTATACTTAGCTCAATTAGATGAGACTCGACGTGATGCTGCATTGGCAATCGAGACTCACGCGAAATGGATGAAAGCTCAGTATGATAGAAATGTGACCCCTCGAAGTTTTTCGGAAGGAGACCTAGTGCTATTATATGATCAAGCTAACGATAAACTAGGTGCTGGAAAATTCGTTCCTATGTGGCATGGGCCCTACATTGTCAAGCGAAAGCTAGCAAAAGGGGCTATGAGCTAGTTGCTTTCGACGGGGACTCTTTGGGTAAACCCAGAAATGGACTTTACCTAAAGAGGTATTATGCTTATATGATGGGTATGGAGAATTTTTAGTTAGGTTAGGTTTTCTTTCTAGCTAGTGTGTTTTTTAGTTTAGACAGTGTGCTTAGCTTAGAAAGTGTGTTTTCGTCGTTATTCTGGCTTATCTTGGTTTTACTCTTGATATTACAGATGTCGATGCCTCTCCAAACGTACATTGGATTCGCTGATGGTGCTTGTCGTAGTACACGGAATATCTCTTCCGCAGCTTGGGTTATCTATTCGCCCTCTGAAGAGTTAGTTTCTATGCATGGGGTGAGCCTCGGTCAAACAACAAACAACATTGCAGATAATATCATTAGATATATCATTTCATGAGTAGTTTTTAAGAAATATCATCTCTCTGTTATAGTCTTGGACGTCAGCATTAAAATATTCGTTGACCTGAGACAGTATGACTAGTTGGATCCATGATAAATACCTCCAACATTATCATGATCAACTCATTTTAGATGACCTGGGAATCATTATTTGCAGACTAAATATCTATATTAAATATTTTTTATCACATTGGAATGGAGGAAATCTTCAGGCATCAAGGACATTTGTCATTTCACATCAACATTTATCCTCTTTCAGTTTTGAACTCCCTCCACAATGACTTATCCTGGAACCCTATAGTAGCATTATTAAAGAAGAATTCTTAAATGTATATAATTTTTTTGTTTATTACTATGATTTAGAAGTACAGATATGTGTTGCAAGGCTGAGATCCTTTGTATCTTTTGTAGTATGAACTAACCAAGAGGGGGTTGGCAATTTCATTCAACTTGTTGTCATTTGTTGAAAGATCAAACCTACATCAATTGATTGATGATCTCAAGAGATATAGATGTTTCATTATAAAATGTGCCATCCCATGTTATAGTATGTCATCTGAGGTTATTTTGAATAACAATAGCTACAAGACATATTTTCAAAATGCTGCAAAAAACTGGAATCTACACTGCGAAGATTATTTATAGTCTAATGGAATAGTACATGCGGGAGGTATGGTTGGAGACTAGTCAAGAATGTTATAAATACTACGGCTCACCAAGACCCTTTACTAAATGAAGAATATGCCACAGTGGTTATCAGTATGTTGCACCTTATTTAAAATGTGCCTCGCTGAGAATCTACATATTAAAACTAGTATGTGATAAGTCCGAGGATATTTTACTATGGCTTACAAAAAACAAATTTTGCACTAAATGCATTTTAGTACTCATATGTTACAATAAATCCCTGATCGTTTTCTAGAACATCAGGATTAAAATAATTCTAGAAGGCAAAGGCCCTGATCTTGGAAAAACGCTTGAAGACTCCCTATTTTATTACCTCAAGAGTATAGGACCATGATAGGACCCTCTCATGCATTATTGATTTCTGATGTTTATATCTAAGGATGAATCTCTCTGAAGCTACCTTAAGACTTTGAAGAAAATGAATAAGAGACTTATCATTACATATTGAGTCTCTGTGGGAGTTGTTTGTTGGATCTTCCCAACAGTATAAAAAGGTCATTCCTATTTATGGAAGAGCACCACCAAAATCATGGCATGATTGAGGGTATTAATAAATTATCTTCAAATTGGATGGATCTAATAATGAGGAGGTTTGTAGACGGATGCTTTGCACTCTAGAAAGATAAGCTTAGGCTTGTGGTCTCCTTGAGTAAGAAGGAGTAAGAACAGTTAATTATTTTCTGCAATAAATATGCAAGAATCAGAAGATTATTGAATGTTGCTAAAGATCTATACTAGTAGATATGTTGAGTGGAGCTATTTAGGCTTCCATTAAAAATTCTATCAGCAATATCATTAATTTTCAGAAAGCAACATGGCTTTATCTCCTATATGAAGGATTATGTTGTTAAGATGGAACATTGAGCTCTGGGATATCCTTAACACTTGGGGTACTTATTAAGCTATGAGTGACCATAGGTTGAGTAGTCACATTCCCCTATTGGTGCATTGCTTACAGGGTGAGTGGTTCACCTTCCCTTGTGATACCCCATGGTGGTTTACATGTGTGTAGGGTGAGTGGTTCACCTTCCCCTACGATTGTAGACACATGTATGTCGAGTGAGTGGTTCACCTTTCAATATTGTTGGTGACATATGCATAGGATGAGTGGTTCACCTTCTCCTCTGGCATATGAGCAGGATGAGCGGTTCACCTTCTCTTGTAGATACCCTAGTGAGAGATGCATATAGGCATCTATTGACATGTCAGTGGGACGTAGTACATCCTTTCCCCACATGTAAGATTCTCATTCCCTACAATTGGTGGTTGACATGTTAGTGGGATGTGGTTCATCCTTTCCCCGCATGTAGGATGGTCATTCCCTATGATTGGTGGTTGACATGTCGGTGGGACATGGTTCATCCTTTCCCCATGTGTAGGATTTTTCCTACGATTGATGGTTGTGACTCTTGTTTGTAGGACGTGGTTTATCCTTTCCCTACATGTGATTGTGTCTTGTGTTTGTAGGACTTGGTTCATCATTTCCCTACGTTGGTTGTGATGTGCGACTATAGGATGTCACCTTCCCCTATGATTGTGGACACATGTAAGCAAGGTGAGTGGTTCACCTTCCCCTAATGTTGATGACATATGCATAGGATAGGTGGTTCACCTTCTCTTGCAGATACCCCAATGAGAGATGCATATAGGATTGTCGGCGTTCCTCTCTGTCAAACAGGTCAAACGACGACTCGATTCAACGCAACCATCATACACATTAATATAAATATAATTGAAAAACAATTCAATTATTTAAATTCATGTAATTAATTAAATTATATATATATATAATATAATTATAAATATATATTATAATATATATTATTATAATAAATATTTAAATATTATTTAATAATTAATTATATAAATAATATATTAAAAATAAAAAAATAAAAATAAAAAATCTACAATAAGTCAAGAAGGAAGCAACAAAATTATTAACAAAAGGTACAAAATGGAGCCCAATTCAAAAACAAGGGAAGGAATATTTTCCTACAAGGTCCTTTCAATTATGTATCACAAATTAATTACATTAAAAGGAAGTATCCAAGGAAAAGAAATTAATATCGCTATCAGCACAAGTAATGAAGAAAATTACATCAATATTAACTTGACAAATCAATTATTAATTCAAGAGTCAAGCATTGGTGAACGAATAGATATTTATGGCCAAATGGAGTATGAAATCAGTGATTTACAAGTTATAGTAGATCACTATGAGTACATATCTCAATTTTGCGTTGCAACTATGTATAATAAAAAGATTGACATAATTCTCGGTCAACCTTGCTTTAAGGAATTAGGTACATTCATGTTAAACATAGAGAAACAAATTTTGATGGTTCCGTATAAGGAAAATATGATCACATTCCAAGACGCACCCATGAAGTCAAAACCGATAACACGTTCATCACAAGACCTTAAGGAGAGGTCGAAATTGATGTTCCAAAAAATTCAATCAGAGAAACAAAAGGAGCTTGAAGAAGTCATATCTAATAAAACCGAAGAAAATTATTGTTTAAAAGATCATATCCAAAAACTTCTTTTATAAGTCAAAAAGTGTAAAACTAAGAAGCACAAATTAGAATAAGAAAAGGAAGGTTTTGAGAAGAAACTCAATGATAGTTTATCAGAAAAGGAAGAAGAAAATTTGCGTTTAAAAACCCTTAATCAAAGGTTATTGGAACAAATCAAAAGTTTAAAACATGACACGGATACTAAAAATAAAGTCAACAATCCATAAAGCAAATAGTTTTTACGTCTAAAGAATCATAACCAAAACCTAATTATACAAATAAAGAAGCTAAAGAATGATAAGAAGTCATTACAAGACAAGTTAGAACAATCTATTCAAAAAGAAGCATCAAAGTCTTCAGAGGTAACAGTCTAGTTTGAAGAAAAAGGAATGAATACCAATCTAGTCAAAATCATAACTCAAGCAAAGGATAACCCTATTGAAGTGAAGACCCATGCAGAAGTTGTAGTTCAAATGATGGACATTCCAAATGATGATTCAATCACCAACTCAATAACAAAAGCACCTATCAGAAAGAAATCAGGAAACAACCACTGACATGATAAGGGAAATTCCAACCAAAATAACTATATATCGACATCTGATTCACAAGAGAAGACTTTCCAATCAATCTATGTACGAGTATCACTCAAAAAATAAATGACAAGTTTATGTTCCCAGGAATACTGAAGTTTGCAAAATCCAACCCCACAATAACTATTCATCACAAAAATTGATTCCACAAAAGATCAATCTAGGATGGTCTGATCTGTTCTAAATATGACAGCTTTTTCTATCACTTAGAGTATCATATCGTCTTGTATCAACGAAGATGAAAGTCCAAGAGACGAAAAGAGGTTCTCAGTAAGCTTTGAGGACAAAGCTTCTTGAAGAGAGAGACAATGTTATGAATATAATTCATATAAAAATAAATAATAAATATAAATATAAACATTATAATAAATAATAAACAATTAACTAATGGTTAGTTAGTTAGTAATGAAGAAGCGTGTCTTAGAGACATGACCGTTCATGGAAGGGCACCTACCTAGTTATATAAGCAAGCCCTCATTCTCATTGTACTCATCCTACATCAATTCTTTTATACAATATACAATTTACAATTATTGTCCTACAATGGATGTTTTTGTCTAAGAAGTATTTTAAATATTTCCGTTGCGTATACGACTAGTGGTCATTACAGGATCACAAGAAAAAATGGAAGGATGCTTAAAGCTTGGTCCTTTAAAACCTGATACTTCTAGGGAAGAATAACAATTATGGATGGAATCTCAAAAAAATGATATATGTATTACTCATCATGTTTCCTCCCTTCTTGAATAATGTTTGAAGCACTATAATGGTTCTCAAGAGATTTCTTTGGGGCAATAAGGAGCAATAAACAGAATTATTTTCATGGTTTGGGACATAAGTATCTTAACTGAAGAACAAGGGGGCTTGGGACTCCCTAAAGGCCCCAGGGGTCGCCATTGTCTGTGAATGGATGATATAAGCAATGGAAGGGGATTCCTTCTAGAAAGTTTCAATCTGACAATGAATTTAAAAGGCTCAATACATTAGGGGGAATAAATCTCCTTTTCAAATTTTTGACATTATCAATAATTTGAAGGCATTCATGATTGCAAGTTCAATTCCACTCAAAAGCATGTGATTGGCCTAGGAGAAAATGTTTGTATTTCTTTGTTGGCAATTTGAGGACTATGTGATGCTTGGATCTTGCATCCTACCAATTTGTCTAGGGTTTAAAGGGTCATTTTAGACTCTCACCACATAAGAGGAAATTTCAGCCTGAAAGGGGCCATGAAATTTTCATGTAATTTCCATGTCATACTATGTAAACCAATCAAAATGCTTTAAATTTAAAAAATGGTGCATGTAAATATTTTGTGAACGCGTTTTTTTAATGTATCTTCATTTTTTATCAATGTGGATCTTCTCAAAAGAATGTGTAATGGGTATTCATTGGATGTGGAATTTAGTTATGCATCCAACAAGTGTCTACACTTGAAATTTGAGTAAACTATAAGGAGATAAGCCAATAATACAATTAATAAAAAAGTTGTTTTCTTCCTTTCCCTCTAAAATTCATAACTCTTATTTTATTATTTTTAACTACTATCTTATTTTATTTTATGTTCCTTATGAGGCCCATTTTAGGCTAAAATTTCCTCTAATGAAAGTAAAAGATTCGATAGATAAGACTTCTTTCCTTGAAAAACTTGTCGAATCAAAATACCTAGCATTGGCACATGTGGAGGACTCTAAATCACACTCAAAATTTTGTTGGTGAAGACAACATTGTTTAGAGGGGCTTGATGCATGCTCGATTTGGCATCTTTTTGGCAACCTTATAACACCTTTTTGCCTATCCTTTTTCCTTATTAAACCATGTGTCCTCACTTTCCACTCACGAACACATATTTTGGGCAAAGGTGTGATTCTCACCTTTATGCCATTTCTATACCTATTCCTATATGTTATTTGGAATTTTTTATACTTTTGTGTTGTCCATGGTAGATAGAGAATAAGAGCATACATGCACTTATTGGCAGTTGTTGCAACTCCTATGCTACAGCTCTTGTTTTTGCAACTCCATACGTGTTGCGGTCACAACTGCAACCCACAGTCGATGTTGCAACCCCCATTCGTGTTTTCATTGCAACTACTTCTCTAGCTCATTACTGCAACTCAGACTTGTGTTTGTGGCTACAACTCCAAGAAGATGACTCGCTTGCCACCTATCATACAAATGATTAAGTCGGTGTTTTCCCAATGTCTTGCCATCTATGGGAAAATGATGTATCAATATCGAATAGCCCAATTCTCATGTTTATCCATTGTTTTCAATTCCTTGTTTTAGATAGATTTCACTTTGTATAAAATAGACAGAGGGAGGAAGGAGTGAAGAGGTGTTGAGTTGTTGAGTTGTTAGCAAGTACAATGACATAGTTATTGTAACTTGATACCTATTATAATTTGAAGCTCCATTTTCTTCTTGAATGGTGTAATGAGTATTCACATCTACCTTCCTCCCTAACTATTGTGGCCACAACATGCCCCATAATTTTTGAAAAGATTAGTGGACTCTCCATGCAAATTTTGGTCAAATCACTTCTTTAATGCTTTAATTTTGTTAATTTTGAGATATTTTCACTTTTCTCGGATTTTCATTTTGATTGCTCCAATGTGTATGTTTTATTGCCAGCTTTCCAAAGGTTTAGGTTTCGCCTCATTCTGACTAATGGTTTAGAAATTATGCTTGGTCAAAGTTTGGTCAAATTTCACTGTATAAATTGAGAATATGTAAATTTATATTTTATCTTCATTCAATACTCCATTTTTTGGATTTAATCATGTTTTTCAATGGTTTCATTCACAACAATTGAGTTATGTTTCATAAGAAAAGGAGTGAATTGATAGCTTATATTTTATTGCATTTCATCATAACTACAATTGCAACTATGTTATAGCATACAGGATTATTCTATCACTTGAACAAGTCACCTTCTGGTTCATGTGTAATTTATTTTCTGCAAGAGTGAGTTTACTTTCCTTTGATTTAGATTAAAACTTTTTCATTTACCTTTCTACAAAGTGTGGATTAGATTTCAGGCTTCGTGTGAAATTAGTTGGTGACTTAATGATGCATTATAGATATTGAATTGTGACAGTCATTTAAATTACTACAACTACATTTACATGAACATAATTGTACTAAGAATATATGATGCACTACAATTCATATGTTTTATATGAATTCCAAATTGACAAGTAAAATAACATCCCTTTCATTGTCTAACAAATAATTTGGATATAACTGAAAGGCTCGCCATTTTTAGCACCATTGTCAAGAACTGTCATTAGTACAATCATTGTTGTGTTCTTTCGGTTTTTTTCTTGGGATGAATTAGCTTTCTTTTACAGCAATTTATCTATTTTAAAGAATTATTTTTAAATTCCAAGAAGTAGGGATCAACAACGTAGATTCGTTAGTACATTGAAAAACCCCCTTAAAACTAACATTGTAGGCACATCTCAAGACGGAAAAGAGCATGGTTAACTAAATTATTTAAAACTTGTAGCTAGTTCCCTTTATAACCAAAAACTTGAATCTTCTTCCATGGAGTCAGAGATTATACAAGGTCTTGAGCAACCACAAATCTTGTCCCTTAAAGATTTTATGTACTCAGAGAGCTTAGATCATATCTGCAACCTCTGTACGCTATCATTAAACTTAAAGGTTGATTGATGGCCTGCATTTTAATTCAATTAGATTCTATTTTTTATCCAGATAAGTATGTGATGGTTGGTTTTTCAACTATTGTAAATTCAATTTAATTATATGTGCTTATTTAAATGGTTGAAAGACTATCTTTTCTTAATGGATCTAATTGATATTAAGTGCAATAATGAATTAGAAGAGATATGTGTCATTACTATTAACTATTTAGAAAATTGATGACAAGTATATATTTGTTTCAATAACAATTGTATCACGAGAACTATTTCCTCAATATAATTGTACTACTAAATTTGAATCTAATGTTGACCCAATATTCATCAATTTTTTTTCTCTTGATTGGGTAGGGATCTATATCTTTCCCAATCGAGATAGATTTAGGATTTATTTTTTTCTTCCTGCATCTTAGAATAGATTTGCATTTAGATTAATATACTGCATTTTTAGAAGTCTCCTTTTGCATGAGCAACCTCATTAGTGGTTTGGTTAATCCCGTATGTCAACTTAAGGTTTACTTTCTTGAAAACTAGCTACAAAAGGGTAAATCTGATATCTCCCTTTTTGTTGATAAGTAATTAGAAATGCCACAAGTCAACAAGAAGGGTAAGGGGTAACTGGACCCAATTGAACCAGATGGAACAACCGGCCCAAATAGAAAAGAGTATAATTTGGGGCTCTCGCCATATGGTCTCCCAAATGCTAATGAGGTCATTTTTTGCCATCAACACTAGCACAATGCCAACCTAAGGAGATAGGGCTCCCTCCTTAGTCAGGTATTGTTGATATTAGTACATAGTTGTAGCTCTGCATTTTCACTTCATTCCTATTTTCACATTGTTGCAATTCCATTAGTTTACATTGTTGCAATTCCATTAGTTTACATTGTTGCAATTCCCTTAAAATATATTCTTGCTCTATTATATGTTGCAATTCCATTTGATCTTCTTTATCATGATTTCATCCTTTTTAAGTTTATATTGCTACAATTTGGCACTAACCTTCAATACTCTATTTTTTGGATTTAACCATAGTTTTCAATGGTTTCATTCACAAAAATTGAGTTATCTTTCATAAGAAAAGGAGTGAATTGATAGCTTATATTTTATTGCATTTCATCATAACTACGATTGCAACTATGTTATAGCATATAGGATTATTCTATCACTTGAACAAGTCACCTTCTGGTTCATGTGTAATTTATTTTCTACAAGAGTGAATTTACTTTCCTTTGATTTAGATTAAAACTTGGTCATTTACCTTTCTACGAAGTGTGGATTAGATTTCAAGCTTGGTGTGAAATTAGTTGGTGACTTAATGATGCATTATAGATATTGAATTGTGACAGCCATTTATATTACTACAACTACATTTACATTAACATAATTGTACTAATAAAATATGATGCACTACAGTTCATATGTTGTATATCAATTCCAAATTGACAATTAAAATAACATCCCTTCCATTGTCTAACAAATAATTTGGATATAATTGAAAGGCTCGTCATTTTTAGCACCATTGTCAAGAACTGTCATTAGTACAATCATTGTTGTGTTTTTTTGGTTTTTTCCTTGGGACAAATTAGCTTTCTTTTACAAAAATTTATCTATTTTAAAGAATGAATTTTAAATTCCAAGAAGTAGGGATCAACAATGTAGATTCATTAGTATATTGAAAAACCCCCTTAAAACTAACATTATAGGCACATCTCAAGATAGAAAAGAGCATGGTTAACTAAACTATTTAAAACTTGTAGCTAGTTCCCTTGCTAACAAAAAACTTGAATCTTCTTCCATGGAGTCAGATATTATACAAGGTCTTGAGCAACCATAAATCTTGTCCCCTAAATATTTTATGTACTCAAAGAGCTTAGATCATATCTGCAACTTTTGTACGCTATCATTAAAGTTAAAGGTTGATTTATGGCCTGCGTTTTAATTCAATTAGATTCTAGTTTTGATCCAAATAAGTATGTGGTGGTTGGCTCTTCAACTATTGTAAATTCAATTTAATTTTATGCATTTATGTAAATGGTTGAAAGACTATATTTTCTTAATGGATTTAATTGATATTAAGTTGAATAATGAATTAGAATAGATATGTGTCATTACTATTAACTATTTATAAAATTGATGACAAGTATATATTTGTTTCAATTACAATTGTATCACGAGAACTATTTTATTAATATAATTGTAGTACTAAATTTGAATCTAATGTTGGTCCAAATTTCATCAATTTTTCTCTTGATTGGGTAGAGATCTATATCTTTCCCAATCAAGATAGCTTTAGGATTTATATTTTTCTTCCTATATCTTAGAATATATTTTCATTTAGATTAATATACTCCATTTTTAGAAGTCTCCTTTCGCATGAGAAACCTCATTAGTGGTTTGGTTAATCCCTTATGTCAACTTAAGGATTACTTTCTTGCAAACTAATTGCAAAAGGGTAAATCTGATATCTCTCTTTTTGTTGATAAGTAATTAGAAACACCAAAACTCAACAAGAAGGGTAAGGGGTAACTGGACCCAATTGAACTAGTTGGAACAACCGACCCAAACAGAAAAGAGTATAATTTGGGGCTCTGGCCACATGGTCTCCCAAATGTTGATGAGGTCATTTTTTTCCATCAACACTAGCACAGTGCCAACCTAAGGAGGTAGGGACCCCTCCTTAGTCAGGTATCGTTGATACTAGTAGATAGTTGTAGCTCTACATTTTCTCTTTATTTCTATTTTCACATTGTTGCAATTCCCTTAAAATATATTATTGTTCTATTATATGTTGCAATTCCATTTGATCTTCTTTATCATGATTTCATCATTTTTAATTTGCTACAACTCATAAGTTTATATTGCTACAATTTGGCACTAACCTTCAATACTCCATTTTTTGGATTTAATCATATTTTTCAATGGTTTCATTCACAATAATTGAGTTATCTTTCATAAGCAAAGGAGTGAATTGATAGCTTATATTTCATTGCATTTCATCATAAATACAATGTTGAAATTTGGTACCGGAGGACAGGTGGTTCCCTAAGGCTTTGATCTTTGGCCTAGGGAAAAGTTTCCAAAAGAATTTAATTTTTCTCCTAAAGTGACTATAATTTTTATAAAGTCAAATCTAATTTAAAAGTGGCTTTAAGTGATAAAGTTACTAAAGTCTAATTTTAAAGTGACTTTAATAAAGTCAATGTAAAATTAGAAAGGAAAAGTGACTTTGGAAATAAATGACTAAGTGGGTCTTTATTAAAGTGGGGTGAATTAAAAAATAGAAAGTGAGATTTAAATGAGCATTTAATCTCAGTCATAGATCTCAATCTATTTCAGCCATTGGATTTAGGGATCACCCAAAAGTCACTTAGGGTTAGATTAAAGGAGGAAAAGGTCATTCATTCTTTCATGAGCAAATTGAGAGAAGGAGAGCAAGAGAGCAAGGGAGATTTCTGGACAGTGAGGAGAAGGAGGTTGAGTTTCAGCAAGTCTGTACAGTGGATTTTCAGCAAGGCTGAGTTTTAGCAAGTTTGTATAGCGGAGTTTCAGTAGGGCGAAGTTTCAGCAAGGCTGAGTTTCAGCAAGCCTGTACAGCGGAGTTTCAGCAAGGCGGAGTTTCAACAAGTCTGTACAATAGAGTTTCAACAAGGCGGAATTTCAGCAAGGCTGATTTTTAGCAAGTCTGTACAGCGGAGTTTCAGCAGGGCGGAGTTTCAGCAAGGCTGAGTTTCAGCAAGTCTGTACAGTGGAGTTTCAACAAGGCGGAGTTTCAGCAAGGCTGAGATAAGTTTTAAAAGTTTGCTTGTTGATTTTTGCTGAATATTTCTCTTACTGTAAAAAACATTTTCCAGAAATAAAAGAAGCTTTCGAAGTGGTTTTCCCCAAAAGTTGTAGGGGGTTTTTCCAGGGTCACCTTGACCAAAAATCACTGTGTTTAAATGTGTTAAAATGGTTGTTTGTACCCGCTGATTTTTATTTCTACATTTTCCAACATTCTGTAAAATTTCCAGAATTTGTGTTTTCAGCAAATTTATTTTTTTCAGTTGTTGAATGTATGGATATGGGAAAGGGCATTTAACTATTATGGAAGAAATAAGGTGAAACTGAAAATCGGGGTGGGAAATGAGAAATTTCTACATGGAATCAGAGCTTGAGTGCTAAAGTGCAGTTTGGGACAGCAAGGAGGAAAATTACAGCCTGTTGATCTTTCACTCAGAAAATTCCAGCAAGCTGATTTTTCACAAACAGCGATGTTATCTTTACTACAGCAGTGCTATTTTTCAATTTTAGGACAGCAGGATGTCATTGGGATTGAGGGTGGAGGATAGGTTAGATGGGCATGCAAATTACAGCGTTTGGAAGGAGAGAATGCAGAGTATCTTTGAGGAGGCAGAAGTCTGGGACATCATGGTGCATACCACATAGAACCTTGTTGTTGTACCTACTGATGCTACTCAGTTGGCTGATTATAATAAAAAGAACAACAAGGGTAAGAGACTGATTCTAGACGGAGTCAAAGACCATTGCATTCCTCATGTGAGAGGAAAGAGAAATTCCCATGAGATGTGGACAGCATTGTCAAATCTCTACCAGAGTACCAATGAGAACCGGAAAATGGTCCTGAAGGAAAAGCTGAAGACCATTAAGATGGGTAATGATAGTGCATCTGGATATCTCACAAAGATTACTAATGTGAGAGATGAGTTGGCAGCAATTGGAGAGGTCATTCCACCCACTGAGTTGGTGCGGATTGCAGTGAATGGCCTCCCCTGTTTATGGATGAACTTTGTTGATGGGGTTTGTGCACGTGAGACCCTTCCCACTTGGGAGAGGTTTTGGGATGATTGCATTCAGACAGAAATCAAGAAAGGTCAGCTTGGCGCAGCCAAGCCAGTTGAGCAGGATGAGGATGTAGCACTGTCGGCAAGAGGCAAGAAAGGCAAAGAGAAGAAGCAGGCTTCCACAAGCAATGGTGGGGGAAAAGGCAAAGGTAAAGGTAAATAGGGTAACACACAAAAGGACTATTCCAAGGTGAAGTGTTGGAATTGTCAAAAGATGGGACACTATGCAGTTGTGTTTCCGGAGAAGAAGAAGAAGAAGAAGGGGAAGAACTAGAGCGTGACAGCTTCAGCAGAGGTTGAGGACTTTGTATATCGTTTTGACGGGGAGTTTGGGTTCACTGCGTGTGAGTCCTCTAGTGCAGGATCACCTGCCACACAGGTTCAGAGGGAGCATGCTTTTCCCTCGATTATCGAAGCATCTTCGGGTATCTGGTATGTGGACAGTGGGGCTTCACGTCACATGACAGGAGTCTGTGAGTACTTCTCAGAGCTTTTAGAGAGTGGCATTGATATGGAGGTAGTACTCAGTGATGACAGAGTTGTTAGAGCAATCGGTGTGGGGACACTGACATTTCAGAGGGAGTCCAAACCTCCCTTCAAGGTGTCGAATGTTCTTTATGTGCCAGGGATGAGGAAGAACCTCATATCGTCTCAGCTTTGGAGGATAGAGGATATGAGGTACTGTTCAGGGGAGGACAGGTGTTGATGTATCCTAGGGGCACTCCAGCTAATTCAGCTAGAGTGATAGGTGTACGCCATGCAAAGGTGTACAAGTTTGCATTCCAATCCCTTTTGGCATTGAGCAGTAGTACCTACAGCAGAGCTAGCAGTACTGAGCTGTGTGAGATTTGGCACCGCAGGATGGGACATATGTATCATGGAGCCTTGAGGACCTTGCAGGAGATCACTACAGGTGTGCCAGATTCCAGTATTGATCACTTTGATACTTGTAAAGGATGTACGATGGGAAAGTTTGTCAAATCCCCTTTTCCCAACAGTGACAGCAGAGCGACTGGGATACTTGATTTGATTCATTCTGATGTGAGCGGTCGGATGTCTCATGTTTCCTTGAGTGGATATGAGTACTATGTTTTATTCATTTATGATCACTCCAGGATGACCTGGATTTATTTCTTGAAGACCAAGAGTGAGGTCTTCAAGCGGTTTCAGGAGTTTAGAGCTCTTGTGGAGACACAGACAGGTCGGAAGATCAAGTCCCTGAGGTCGGACAATGGAGGAGAGTACACCTTGGAGAGTTTGTTGACTATTGTGCGGAGGCAGGCATTAGGAGGGAGTTCACTGTTCCTTACAACCCCCAGCAGAACGGGGTTGCGGAGAGGAAGAACAGATCCATCATAGGGGCTGCCAAAGCCATGTTACATGATCAGGGGTTGCCATTGTTTTTGTGGGCAGAGGCCTGCAACACAGCTGTTTACTTGCAGAACAGGAGTCTGCATCGTCCCTTGGGGCACATGACTCCGGAGGAGGCTTTCTCTGGGAAGAAGCCTGATATTGGTCATCTTCATATCTTTGGATGCATTACATACTCCTATATACCCAAGGAGAAGAGGACCAAACTAGAGCCCACCGCAGAGAAGGGTATCTTTGTGGGCTACAGTGAGACCTCAAAAGCCTTTCGGATTTACATTCCTGCATAGAGGAGAGTTGTTGTCAGACGGGATGTGAAGTTCGAGGAGGACAGGGCCTTTAGGAGATCACGGGAGTTGGAGTATCTGGATCAGCCAGACCCTCAGCAGCAGTTGAGTCAGTCGCAGGGATCCAGTGGGCAGGGATCAGGAGGATCAGGAGGTACATCTATGAAGATGTCAGGTCCATCAGTGAGCAGTGGCTCACCGAGCCAGAGGGGTGGTGCTCCGAGCAGGTCACAGAGTAGTTCACTAGGGAGTCCACTGATGGACAGTTCACACGGTACCTCAGCGTCTACAGGTTCAGGTGCAGGCAGGAGGACAGGAGACAGACAGTCAGGAGTTCAGGCTACTGATGGTGATGAAGAGGAGGAGTTTCATTCTCCTATGGGAGAAGCATGCTCAGGGAAGAGGAAGCCCAAGTGGCTTCAGGACACCTTGAGAGATGCCACATCTGTTGCTGAGCTGAAGACGCCGGTCAGAGAGAGTAGACCACCTGAGAGGTTTTGTAGCTATATGGCGATGGTTACCAGCATCCTTGACTCTGAGCCTTCTAGCTATGAGGAGGCAGCTAGCCAGCAGGTCTAGAGAGAGGCCATGTAGGAGTATTCTTCTATCATGAAGAATGATGTTTGGGAGGTGGTGCCGAGGCCTAAGGGCAAGTCCGTGGTTACTTCCAGACGGCTTTACAAGGTAAAGCATGCTGCAGATGGCAGCATTGAGAAATTCAAAGCGAGGTTTGTGGCTAGAGGGTTCTCCCAGGTAGAGGGAGTTGATTATGAGGAGAACTTCGCTCCCGTGGCTCGATATACTTCGATTCGCTCCATTATATCGATAGCAGCAGAGATGGGTTGGAAGATCCACCAGATGGATGTGAAGACCGCATTTCTCAATGGCTTCATACAGGAGGAGGTGTACATTGAGCAGGCACAGGGCTTTGAGGTGCATGGG
>APFE030157705.1:0-19737 GCA_000404065.3 Pinus taeda
CTACTTATCCTGGTAGATCGTCTAAAACCACTTTCAGGTGTTTGGGGTGCCTATTGCTATTGTGGCGGTTGTTGTTGTTGTGGTTGTTGATTAATATTATTTTCAGGCACCTTTACTTTTTCAGTGATTTCATCAAGAATGCATATTCCTTGTTTTCTTTTTCCTGTTTCTTTTCCTCCAACGAATTCTTATACAAGACCTTTTCACTGAATATTACATCTCTACTCCTAATGATTTTGTGATTTTCGTAATCATATAAGCAATAACCAAAACCATTAACACCATATCCAATAAAGGTACATTTCTTTGATTTTTCCTCAAGCTTTGTTCTATTTTCTTTATTAATATGGACAAAGGCCTCACAACCAAAAGGCTTTAAAAAAGAGTAGTTTACCTTTTTACCTGTCCATTCTTCCTCTAGAACACCACCATCCAAGGAACTTGAAGGCCCTCCGTTTATTAGATAAACAACAGTATCTACAACATTTGCCCAAAATTGTAAAGGCAATCTTGCATGCAATCTCATGCACCTTGCACGCTCTATGATTGTTTTGTTCATCCTTTATAACACACCATTTTCTTGTGGTGTTCTTGGAACTGTCTTCTTTCTGCAAATTCCATGCTCTGAACAGTACATATCAAACTCATTGCTGCAATACTCACCTCCATTGTCTGATCTGAGACACTTTAATTTCTTTCCTGCCTCAATCTCAACCAAAGCTTTCCATTTCTTGAAAGTATCAAATACATTAGATTTATTCTTAATACAATAAATCCATGTTTTTCTAGTTGCATCATCAATAAAAGTAACATAATAATGAGAGCCACCGAGAGATGACACCTGAGCATGTCCCCATACATCTGTATGCACAAGCTCTAATTTTTTTCTCTTCTTTTCTTTCCCAACCCTAAGAAATCTGACTCTCTTCTGTTTTCCATAATTGCACTTCTCACAGAAGTCCAAATCAATATTTTTCAAACCCAACAATAAATTCCTTGAGTGAAGGATCTTCATCCCCTTCTCACTCATGTGTCTGAGCCTATGATGCCATAATGCTGCATCTGCTCCTTTGGAAGTTAAAGCATTAACGGAGTTAGAAATACCATTACATAAATACAATGTACCAACCTTTTTGGCTTTTGCTATTACTAGGGCTCCTTTGGTGACCTTCCAAGCTTTATCTGTGAAAGTTGTCACACAACCTTCACTGCCTAACTACCCTATTGAGATCAGATTTTTCTTCATATTTGGAACATGCCTTACCTCCTTTAGTAGCCATTGGTTTCCATTCTGCTCTTTTACAAGAACCTTACCCATTCCAACAATTTTACAGGGTTTATCATCACCCAAACGGACTTGTCCAAAATCTCCTTGAACATAGTCATGAAATTATTTCTTATCAGGTGTGGCATGGAATGAGGCCCCTGAATCTACCACCCAAGAATCAGTAATATTTTCGAAAGAAAGAATCAAAGCATCTTGTAACACCTCACCTGACACATTTTCTTCATGATTGTTTTCTTGCTATGCATCTCCTTCTTTTCCCTTCCAAGATCTACAATCTTTCTTTAGGTGTCCTTTCTTTCTGTATTTCTAGTAGACTATCCCCGATCTGGACTTGGATCTGCCTTTCCTTGACTTACTGCGATATCCTGAGCTCTTTCCTCTTTCCATTTTTCTCCCCCTAGACTTTGCACTCAAAGCATTACCCGATGTCTCACCAGATCTTTTCCGTCGCATTTCCTCTCTAAGGATAGCACCGACAACATCATCAAACTTTAAAGTGCTATCTCCAGAAACAAAGTTACTAATGGCCATTACTAAACCATCCCAACTTTCTAGCAATGAGCACAAGAATAACAGAGCTCTAACTTCATCATCAAATTTTACCTCTACAGAACTTAACTGACTTGTAATAGTATTAAAACCATTTAAATTATCTGCAACAGATTCACCTTCCAACATCTTCATATAAAATAAACGCTTCATAAGAAATACCTTATTTGAGGCTGAGGGTTTTTCATATAGTTTTGCCAACGCTTTAATCAAACCCTTCGTCATTGTTTCCTTCCAAATGTTGAAGGCGACCGACGTTGTGAGGCACAACCATATTGTTTCGAGTGCCTTTCTATCGAGAAGGTTCCATTCTTCCTCTGTCATACCCGTTGGCATCTTTATTTTTCTGCCCAATGGTAGGTACAGATCTTTCTGATACAGATAATCTTCCATCTACATCTTCCATAGAAAGAAGTTTTGGCCATTAAATTTCTCAACCTTAAACTTACCATCTTCCGCCATTACTCCCACTCAAACCAGGAACCCTTTCCTGCGATTTTATCAGCCAAATAGACCTTTGACTCTCATACAAGTTGTTAGAAAATTATATATACAGAGCAATGGAACACATAAAATATTGTAGAAATATAAACACAGAAAATGCATCAAACAAGAGAGACACAGATATACGTGGTTCACCCAATTTGGGCTACATCCACGGAGAAACAACCAATCCTTCCTTTTATATTATCCAGCAAACTGAAGATATACAACCTACAACAGATCCGCTATAACACCCTCTTTGATGTCAATCTCCTCTCTCTTTCTCACTCAGAATACATATCTACATAGATGCAATACAATTCCCTCATATATAGTGAGGGGTTGCCTTCTAGGGCAAAAAAACCTAAATTAAACATAACTTCTATTGTCAGATCTCTGCCTAATGAATGGCCAAGATTGACTAGAAATTACTATACTTTTACAAGGAAATTTTACATCTATTCTTAGCTTCGGGGGCGCTGCCCCCAAAACCTCCCGCCAGGGGGGTCTCCCCAAAGGTCGCAGCCGCCCCCCTCTGGACCCCCGTGCAACAAATATTTTATGGGCGGTGTTGCCGCCCCATTTCGAACTAGGGTTCAATGTGGCGATACCTTTGAATACATAAGATAATCAGGCTCCACACCCAACACCGTCTGCCTCTGCGGTAGGAGAAAATAAGAAAAAGAAGCCCCATTAAGCATTGGTGCGACAGTAACTGTGGAAAAATCTGGGGTAAAATGGATAGAACCAAGTAGCTGGTGGAACCCTTGGACTTAGATGAGGGAGAAATAACCATGGGGATTGAAGAAATTGATGCATATGAAGCCATGATGATTACTTGGCTACCACCTTATATTCCACCTCAGAAACCCATAGCCAAGGTTACCAAAGACCCAGATTCATCAAAATTCTAGATATCCTCACCATTGTTACCAAAAATCATTCCTTTTGACGGAAATATACTGGCCCGAATACCATATTTGAAGATGGAGGACTAGGACTTGGGGGATCACGTGAAGTTCCTGTAGTTGGAACCGAGTAAATACCTGAAGAAAGTATATTATGAAGAATAAGATGTTACATGGCTTGAGCCAATGAAGTGGGCAAGTGGAGTTGAGCATGCAGGAATGGTCAACATGTTGTGGGTATCGCTTTTCAGCTGCAATGTCATTAACGCTGTCTATGTGTGCCAATTATTGATGTTGGTTCATGATGCGTACCTTTGGCTGGGAGGGCCCATTCCAATTACTGATATGTTGATTCACCGTATAACATTGCTTCCTTATCAAGGAGAAGACCATGGAGATTCTTTTTTGGGGAAATCGCAGGAGAAGAAGTTGGCAGACTAGATGAAGAGCGACTTAAGGTTGGTGAAGAATTCACATGGCTATGTGAATAGCTTCATATCAAATGGCATGGTGTAGTTTTCTACACAAATATTAGCCAGAAATATCATGTGAAAGTGTCATGCTGATGAAGTACTAGTGCCAGTAATATATCTAGTTATGTAGCATGCCAAAGGTGTCCAATATAATTGGACTCAACATGTGTGTCAGGATTTCCTGGAGGATTTCAGAGAGGCCTAGGACGAGGGCAAGGCATTCCACTATGTGTGGCTACTCTTGTTGATCACACTAGTGGCATGGAGGATGCCAGAGTAAAGCCAGTTCCCACAGCATGACCCAGACCTATGCGAGGCCATGAAATATGCCTCACTGTGGGTGAAGAAGGACCCTGAGCACATCACGAAGACAAAGATATTTTGGGTCCTATTTGAAGTGTAGTTGAGGATGGTGATTAACTAGCGACCACGGTTATCACCAAGCTGGCTTGCAGAGTATGCTAATGTGGCCGATTTTAAGGCATATTTTCATAATTTGTCTATCCACGTGAAGAAAGATGCCACAGGCACATGGCATAAGTTGCCATTCTTGGTCACCAAAGACGATATTATGGGGCTTTTCAGTAAATGGCCAAGTGACTGGCTCACCCCATCAAAGGAAGCCACAAGAACCAGTAAGGATGTCGAAGGAGAAGTAGAGAAAAAAAAAGCTATGACAATAGCAGCAAAGGAGAGGAAGAAGGAAGTACATAAGGCTTCTATGAAAGAAAAGGTTGTGACAAAAGAAAAGGACATGCAATAGAAATATGCTTCTACAAAGGAGAGGGAAGCAGTGAAAGAGAGGTCTCTACCAAAGTGACAAAAGAACCAAGGGAGAAAGCTTCCACCACATCACAAGCCACTATTGACCTCAGCAAATATGAAACAGAGTGCACCGATGTAGAGATCAAAATAGAGGGTGAAGAGGAAGGGGGTGCAAGCTTGTTAAAAGGAGGTAGAAGCAGAGTTCCACGAGACTGCACAAGAAGTAGAAGTATGACAATTATGTAAGCACGACAACATTGGTCCCCATGGAGGGGAACCTAGACGAGATCAATGATGTGGTCCGCAACATAACAGGTACTATTTGGAACTAAATTTAGGACCAGTACCATCAAACACTGGAAAAGGTGTAGCAAGGCCTGAGGGAATTGCAGGTCCAAACAAGGGTTATTCAAGTGAGCATCGGATAAGCGAGCCTGAAGTAAGTGAGCGGGTTAGCCCTAGTAGAAAAGATAACCATAGAACTCTAGGTAGTTTGGTTACGAGAGGGATCATTGCATGTTGAAGCTTCAAAAGATAGGGCGCTCCTATTACATATAAATAATTTGAGTCTGAACCTTGAAGCGCTCCCTATTCAGACACTACATGAATTGCATCAAGGAGTATCGATTGAGCCCAGGGTTTGGGAACAATGAGCATTAGTGGTTATCAATGAAGTAAAGACCAACAATGAGCAGATATTTAACGAAATGGCCCAAGCACTTAAGGAAGGGGAAGAAGCCATTGCGCGTAGCTAGCACTTGGAAGTAGAAACAATGCATGCCTGTAGTGAGCTTCTCGAGCTCCATATTCCAATAGAAGTGGCCTCCATAGAGAAAATATAGAAGCTAGCTATCGTGGTAAAAAAATCAAAGGAGGAGATTGGAAAGGTTCATTTTTGAGCTACAACTACATATATCTGAGCTTCAACTTAAGATGTAGCCAACCACTCCTCCAGAAGTTAGGGAGCAACACAAGGCTGCTATTAAAGAAGACATGACTACACTTGAAGCTGCAGTCAAAGATTGAACCCAGTTATTTGAACATGCCATGGAACTCTGGACCTCATTATAGGAGGATCGACACTTGTAGAAAATCGAAGCACATATTTGAGAAAGATGAAGACAATTTGTCGAGATCAGGCCTACAAAGCAGACCTTAGCACCAGTGCAAAGCTTCACCTGACTGCAGGAGGGGAAGTTCATCTAGACTGAGATCGATGAACTATGTCAGAAGTCATATAAAATATTATCAAGGATGTAGCCCTGGGATGATAAGGCAATCTAGTTAACATAGATGGTGCAGAGCAAGATGAAGGTTATGCAACAGACACAAAGAACCATGGGCCTTGCAATTAAAGGACCAACTACCGAGAAACTAATCGAAGAGGTTCGTCAGGCTGTTGTGTAGGGAGAAACAAATCTTCAAGCATTGAAGACAAAATTCAGTGGTCTGTAGGTAATTATTGAGGCAACACCAGCAAAGTGACTCGGTACGAGTCACAAATTTGTGTTTGGGGCCTATTGGGATAGGGTCCCCTGGGGTAAATTTTGTAAAAAGTTTTATTATTATTGTAAAGTCTCCACATTTTTAGGAGCGGAACGCACAAGCCGATAGGAGTTGAAGGGGTTTTAGGAAGGTCAAAGACCCTTAGTTTGTTAGGAATTAAGTTGTTTTGTGACCCACCCATGGTTCATTGATCATAGTGTTGTCACAGAGAAAGATATAAAAGGAGTCATAGAGAGCCATAAGATACCTATCTATTAGTGAATAATCAAGTAACCGATAGAGGTATTTATTATGTACTTACGTGAAGAGGAAGACTCTTGTAACTACATGCGTGAAGAGCTTGGTAAGTTCGCAACTGAGTGCGTGGACCCCTATAGCTGTGTGTGCAGGGTTGATAGAGTCCTTAATAGAAGGTCTAAGCATAATAAAGGTTGTTTTGGAGCATTATATGTGTATCTGTGTGTTATTATTTACTTCTAAAATTACTATCTATTCGCTTTGTTTACCGCATTTATCATGAAAAGTACCTAATATATGTGCAAAAGTGGTGGATCTATTTAATTACATGATGTTATGAATTTTAGAACAATTAGCGAAGAATTTGAATCTGTTATCTATTAGTTACAGTAATTTTCGGTTTTCAATGGTTAGGGTTTGCGAAGGTCGAAATAAATCCCTAAGAGTAATAGAAGCACATCACATAGTCCCTTGGATGCAAAAACCTGGTTCTAGCATCCCTCGATACTACCTTAGGTGAAACTGTACCCTGCACTACGTGGGTTGTTGCCAAAGGCATCGATAGTGTAGGGTTTTGTTGTTTAGTGCAACTAACTGTAAACCTCGGTCCATACCCCCTCAAGCCAATACTTCATACACACAGTACATAGATGAATGCTTATGGTAGTGCCAATGAACTCAATGTCCGTCATCTCTCTTTTTATTTTGCAGACATAAGTTTTCATGCTCTTTCATGGGTGTGTAATGCTAATCTCTGTCATAGTGTTTGTGTGTGTTCATCATTATCTTTGCCTCGACAATGATGGAGAAAAAGTAGAAAGAGGAACTACTGCAGTTATTCATTTTATTATAGTTACTCTATTTTTGGATTGGCTATTCTAAAGCTTATGATCAATCCTGTCATTTCAATCATTTTATTAGTTAAATTGAGATGTTTTCATTAATTTTTCTACATTAAAAAAAAATCTACGCGTTAAGGAAGAGGACCATTTTTTGTACTGCCAGCTCTAGAGAGTTGATGTTTTCATTTCACTACGGCGTTGCAAGAGGATTTGAAAAGGATGAAATGTTCTAAATTAAGTTTTGGATCTTGCAACCTCTGCATACTTCACCCTACATAGTGTGTACAAAGAGAAAACTTCATTACCTTCTCTTGATTATTGTATATTTTGCATCGTCATTGTGAGATGCTCTCGAAAATTCTTAATTGTGGCCAATAATGCATTCCAATTATTTCATTGTTAGTTAGATCCATCAAATAAAATGTCAATTCTCTATAACAATAATGGAGGCTTTTGAGGTAAGTGAGTTTGGGCATTGAGTTAAACATCTTAAAAGAAAAAAATTGCAAAAAAAAAAAAAATTAGTAATCCTATTGGAATTGGATCTTAACATGGGATGAGCAATATTATAGTGAAATCAAATACAAAAAGTTTTAAATTGGTCAAAGGATTGTTAGCACTAAATGAGTACCATGCCACCATGACGTTTGCAAGTGAAAATTTACAGTGGATGTAAATATTGTTAAAGTGAACAAAACAATTGGTGAGCTCATGAGTTTTTTTAAGATAAAAAAACATATTTTCTGTGAAAGTGTGGCCAAACATAGAAGTTTTTTTACCATTGTTTTGTGTGCATAATAAGGGTATAGTGTTGTGTATAGAGAGAAAAGCATAAAATTATTATATCGTATTTAATTTTGATGTCTATCTACGTATTTAAAGCAGCCGACCTTCCTTTTCCCTAATCAAAGCAGCTTACCTCGTAGCTATTTATATCTTGTAACTGAGCTCTTCTTCTATCAGCATTTAATAAGAGTCCTGATGATGGATCCCTGTTGGGGTTTGAGACAACAAAATGGTTTTTACTGTGGGTTCTCCGGTCACAAAGTTAGAATATATCTACACTCTCTGCATGGTTTATAATCTGGTGCTCCCCTATGTTATCACTATCAATTTTGTCACCAAAATTCATCCATTGGAGTTTTGTGTTCTCAAGAGACCCAAGTTTGAGTCTTGTTTGTGCCATCAATCAGAGTCTATACTTGTTTAGCTTGATGTTCACTAAGTTATACACTTATCTAGATGCACATAGGCCAATAAAAGTATGCACACATTGTTGAGTATTGGTCGACTTCCTAGAACTTTTGATGTAGGAGCATTTGGCTCAGAAATATCATTGTATTTTAGTAGACATAGGGGGTCTTGTGTTTTAAGGGAGTTGGTTTCCTGAGTATTAAATTAATGTAATAATTAAGGGTTTTCAAGTAATTTTGTGAGAGATATTTAGAATAAAAATTAATTAGATATTGTAAGGATATTTGTAAATGTTCTCGAATGTAGGAGAACATGAGTGATGATGAGTGATTAGTGAGGATTGAGAGATTTTGAAATATTGTAATTCTTAGATTAGGAATTGGTTTCATGATTTTGGGGATTAAAGAGAATCCTTAGGATCTAATTAAGTTGTTGAGACCCTCAAGGAATCATTGAGAGATTTTAGGACTTGATGATCAGATTAAGGATCTGAACCATGAAATGGGTTATAGAACCTTTTGCCTAAATGTAAGCCTAAAAGGCATAGAGAGATTTAGTTAGTTAGAGTTAGTTTGAGAGCTAGTAGTTAGAGATTTAGATAGGGTCTGATTGTAAGCCTACAAGTAGTAAAGGGAAAGGCCACTGATTAGAAAATTAGGCGAGAGAGACAGAAAGAGACTCATTATCTAATTATTTGTTTATATATACACAAAGAGTTAATTCTAAATTGTGCAAGTATGGATTGAGTAATCGAATGATAAAATGTGTGTGAGTCAGAGTATTTGCATAACATAAGTGTGCAGGGAATTCAAAAAGAATCTGAGAGAGAGAGCAATGCACATAGGAGTATTGTGATGATCAGACAAGTTGGAATTTGATTGAACAACCAAATCCAAGCTCAGGAGTGGTAGCATTTAAATAATATGCAGAACAAAGCTCAAGAAGGAGTCAAGCTGAAGAATAATTGAAGATGATAAGGTGAGAACAAAAACACAGGCAGAAAGCCAAATAGACTACTACATGGTGAGATGCAGAAGAATGTAGTAGCAAATCATAGTCGTTGGATCAGTAAGACCAATGAACGAGAGTGAGGGAGATAGACAACTAGGATTAATTCATGCAAAATAAAGTCAAGAAGATGAATGGCAAAGATTAAAACCATGTGTTAGTTGAATAGTGGTGCGGCCTTCATAGGCAGAAAGCAGTTTCTCGCGTGCCCTGAAAGTTGTAAGTGGTATTCTACAAATACACGCGATTACCCTTAGTGGGCGACACGTAGCACAAGAAAACTACTTTTCTAGCATGTTATCGACTTGTTATCATTCATGCAAGTATCTGTGCGAGAGTGCATGATAGTCGTTGGATCTGACAAGGTAGGTCAACAGTGGAGATTGGCCAAGCTAGTTGGTGATCGGGTTACGTGATAGTCATCTAATTAAGGAATGAGATCGACGAGGGAGGTTGAATGCGCTAAAGAGAGCATCGATATATGTTCAAAGGTTTGTGGAATGGCGGAGGGTAAGGATTAAGTGTGGTTTATGAAATATTTCTATTATATGGGAATTATAACAGAAATAAGTAGAATCAATGGATTATGGTTTAAGGTTGAGTTTCAGCCAAGGTCCAAATATTATGGAAGGGTTTATAAGGTTCCTCTCAAAGGTTTATTAAAGTCTAAGCTTGGGATAGTTAGATGAAATATTTCCACTTAAGGAATTGAACTTTGATAAAGCGGATTTTCATCATATGTTCTATTTTCATTGGTTAAAACTTTGGTTTAAGAAGGTTTTACTGGACAAGAATTATAAAATTCTTCGGACATGTATATGAGATGAAATTTTATTTGTATATTGTGGGTATGTGTGGCTTAGGCGACATCATTTGGTATCCGAGCTGAACAAGGAAATTCTGCTTGTAAGAATTCTTTGAGAAAACTTAGAACAAAGTTATTTTTTGAAGGTATGTATACAAGAAAGAGGAGATCAGATTTTAAATTGGACAAACAATAGACACACAAAGATAAAGTGTGGTAGAAAATTGGGAGATTTTGCAGATGCAAAGAAAAATAGAACAATCCATTCAAAGTGCAAGTGAATAGTAGAACAAGATCATGCAAAAGTCTTGAAGGTGAGGTGATATGTTTTTATTTTAATTTGGTTTGAAAATTGGAGAGTTTGTGGTCTTTATATTGTCGCACAGGTAGAGGCATAAGAAGGTGAGATGATTGCAGTAACCTAGAGTAGGGAGTGCTCAACTGGTTCAAGAGGCAAGAACCAGAGAGATGCCAAAAGACTGAGCCTAGAGGAGAGAAGATTAGTGAGGTGTCGTGTAACAAGGAGGACTTGTTACTACAGAGGTATTGTTGTAGCTCACAGAAAGATCATAAAGGAAATTCCACAGAGGATGTGGGTGTAATTGCTAAGGGATGAAGGTAGTTGGAAAGAGTTTCTAAGTGAAAGCAGAATGTGGCAGAACCTTGAAGAATTCCAATAGAGGTTGGATAAAGAGGACAGTTGCATTCTTAAAAAGTGCAGATGAGTTGAAACCTAGAAGGAGCAAAGAGAAGTGCTCAAATAGGTTCGAGGGAATAATGAACCATGTGCTTTCCAAAAGACCAAGTACAAAGGAAATCTTGGTGAGGTAAGTGCCAGCAGGGAGAACTTGTAGTTGTAGAGGCTTTAATGCAGCTCATAGTAAGTGAGTGAGGAAGTCATGAAGATAGAGAAGGATATGAATACTGATAGTCATAACAGAGGTAATAGATGTCCTGAGGAAGACCACATCAGAAGAAAAGTGAAGAAGGAGGATGCCAAGGCAAATGGCAAAAGAATGATTCAAGAGGAGCATGACAACGAAATTGCAGAGTTAAAACAACAACTTGATGTATTAGGGATGCTACTAGAGGAAAACCAAAGACAAGGTGGGGTCTTGAGGAAAAAGGTAGTGAAGTGGCATAAGTTACAGAGAAGGCTATAGCAGAGGCAACTGAAGTGGCTGGTGGAAAAACTCCGAGAAGCTGATTTGGAAATGGAAGTTTCCATTTGTGAAGCAAAATAGGGTGAATTTTTGGGTGAAGATGAAGAATGGAGATTAGCTAAATATCTCATGAACTATTCTGATAGTTCAAGATAGCATGAAGAAATCTGGAAAAAGGTAGAAAAAGAGGCTATAAAGCCTTATATATTTGAATCTAATAATTTTGACGTGATTACAAGTTTTGCAGAGGACGAGCAGTCTTTTGAAGCTATCAAAAGTATGGAAGAGTATCTTTTACAAGATAAATACTCTGAAGTAAGGAATGATGGAGAATGTCCCTTGAATGAGAAAAGAAGTGAATTATTGTAGCAGAAAGAATGTAGTAATACATTGATGTTTGAAACTATTATAACACATGAACAATTTCTTATGAAAGAAGGAGATGAGATTTAGTCTGAAGAACTGATAAGTGAAGCAATAGTTGAGACTATTGAACCTTGTAATTCTCAAACTGATAAATTGTGTATAAATGCAAGAATTAGAAGTTATGATGAAATACTTATGAAGTTTCAAAGAGAACTTGAATTACTGGAGTATTTGGTGAAAAACTCAGATTATGACAGTGTGATTATAGAAGAAGGAGTTCACTACAATGGACAAGAGCAGAAAGACATCATTGAAGCAGATATTGTGGAAGAGAGACTTGCAGACAGTTTTGAGAGTCCTTTGGAGAATTCTTTAAAGTGGTTGAATTAGCATAATGATGTGATGATAGAGGAGGAAAAATGAGAGCAACATACTGAAATGTTTCCAAAGGAAGAAGAGGCACTGAGGCCTTATGTTTTTCATTTTAATAATTGTTTTGTGAGTGAAGGTTTTGTTGCAGATGGCAGAGAAAATTTGGCACTTATGAGTATCTAAGTAAGGATGGAAGAAGGAGGAAAATATGCTGAAATTGATGAAAAAAATAGTGATGTATTTGAGAGGAATCAAGTACAAGGGGAATTGGAGGACCACTTATTTTTTGAAAGCAAATTTATAGATATTGAACAGAGGTTGTTTGGAAAATCACAACAGGGTAAGGATGAAAGGGCGTTAGTAAGAATCCTACAACTTCAAAGAGAAGATAATGAACAACAGGTTGAAGAGGAGTGTATAGAGTACAACAACAAATGGCAAAGTATGTACCAACTCAAGGATGTGCTAGAGATGGAGATTGAAGAATTATGGCAATTAATGATGAAGTACTCTAGATGGAGGAGAATGATAGCAACATGAAGAGTGATTAGTCAGAATTTGAAATTGATTGACAAAGAGAGGAAGATGAAACAAAAGACAAAAAACATACAATGACAACAAAGCAACAGAGCATTCAAACAACTACAAACTAAAGTTTGGGACCTTAGAGGTTTTCTAGTAACATATGAGAACACATGATCAAGAGATCATGAATGTTTTCAACCTTGACAATCTGATGCAGGAGCATTCGACTTAGAAATATCATTGTATTTTGGTAGACATAGAGGGTCTTGTGTTTTAAGGGAGTTGGTTTCCCGAGTATTAAATTAATGTAATAATTAAGGGTTTTCAAGTAAGTTTGTGAGAGATATTTACAATAGGAATTAACTAGATATTGTGAGGATATTTGTAAATGTTATCAAATGTAGGAGAACATGAGTGATGATGAGTGATTAGTGAGGATTGAGAGATTTTGAAATATTGTAAATATTAGATTAGGAATTGGTTTCATGGTTTTGGGGATTAAAGAGAATCCTTAGGATTTAGTTAAGTTGTTGAGATCCTCAAGGGATCATTGAGAGATTTTAGGACTTGATGAGAAGATTAATGATCTGAACCAGGAAATGGGTTACAGAACCTTTTGTATAAATGTAAGCCTAAAAGGCATAGATAGAGTTAGTTAGTCAAAGTTAGTTTGAGAGTTAGATAGGGTTTGATTGTAAACCTACAGGCAGGAAAGGAAAAGGTCCCTAATCAGAAATTCAGGCCAAAGAGAGAGAGAGACTCATTATGTAATTATTTGTTTATATATACACAAAGAGTTAATTTTGAATTGTGCAAGTGTGGATTAAGTGATCGAATGGTAAATTTTGTGTGAGTCATAGTATTTGCATAACATAAGCATGTAGGGAATTTGAAAAGAATCTAAGAGAGAGAACAATGCACAGAGGAGTATTGTGATGATCAGACAAGTTGGAATTTGATTGAATAAAGAAATCAAATCTTATGAGTGGTAGAATTTAAATAATATGCATGATAAAGCTCAAGAAGGAGTCAAGCTGAAGAACAATTGAAGATCGTAAGGTGAGAATAAACACAGAGGCAGAAAGTCGAATAGACTATTACATAGTGAGATGCAGAAGAATGTAGTAGCGAAGCACATTTGTTGGATCGGTTAGATCAATGAACGAGAGTGGGAGATAGAAGGCTAGGATTAAGTCACGCAAAATAAATTCAAGAAGATGAATGGCAGAAATTAAAACCATGTGCTAGTTGAATAGTGGCATGGTCTTCGTAGGCGGTAAGTAGTGTCTCGGCGCTCCCTGAAAGCTGTAAGTGGAATTCTACAAATACACGCGATTACCCTTAACAGGTGACATGTAGCATGACAAAACTAAATTTCTTGTATGACCTCGACCTGTTATTTTTCATGCAAGTATCTATGTGAGATTGTGTGATAGTTGTTGGATTTGACGAGGGTGATCAACAGTGGAGATTGGCCAAGCTAGTTGGCGATAGGGTTATGCAATAATCATGAAATTAAGGAATGAGATCGACAGCGAAGGTTGAATGTGCTAAAGAGAGCATCGATATATGTGAAAAGGTTTGTGGAATGGTGGAAAGGTAAGGCTTAAGTGTGGTTTATGAAATATTTCTATTATATGGAAATTATAATAGAAATAAGCAAAATCAATGGATTATGGTTTAAGTTTGATTTTTAGCCAAGGTTCAAAGATTATGGAAGGGTTTATAAGTTTGCACTCAAAGGTTTCTTAAAGTCTAAACTTGGGATAGTTAGATGAAATATTTACGCTTAAGGAATTGAACTTTGACAAAGCAGGTTTTCATCAGATGTTATATTTCTGTTGGTTAAAACTTTTTTTTAAGAAGGTTTTACTAGACAGGAATTATAAAATTCCTGGGACATGTATATGAGATGCAATTGTATTTGCATACTATGGGTATGTGCAGCTTAGGTAGCATCATTTGGTATCAAAGATGAACAAGGAAATTCTGGATGTAAGAATTATTTGAGAAAACATAGAACAGAGTTATGTTTTGAAGGTATGTATATAGACAAGAGGAGATCAGATTTTAAAATCAGACAAATAATAGACACACAGAGATAAAGTGTAGCAGAATAATGGGAGAATTTGGAAATGCAAAGAAACGAAGAACAATCCATTCAAAGTGTATGTGAATGGTAGAACAAGATCATGTAGAAGTCTTGAAGGTGAGGTGATATGTTTTTGTTTTAATTTGGTTTGAAGATTGGAGAGTTTGTGGTCTTTATATTGTCGCACAGGTAGCGGCATGAGAAGGTGAGAAGATTGTAGCAACCTAGAGCATGGAATGCTATATTGTTTCCAAAGGAAAGAACCAGAGAGATACCAAAAGACTAATCTTATAGGAGAGAAGCTTAGTGAGATATCATGTAGCAAGGAGGACTTGTTACTCCAAAGGTATTATTGTAGCTCACGGAAAGACCATAAAGGAAATTCCACAGAGGATATGGGTAGATATGCTAAGGGATGAAGGAAACTGGTAAGAGTTTCTGAATGAAAGTAGAATGTGGCAAAACCTTGAAGAATTCCAACAGAGGTTGGATAAAGAAGACAATTGCGTTCTTAAAAAGTGCAGATGAGTTGAAGCCTAGAAGGAGCAGAGAGAGTAACAATGTAAACTTTGAAAGAGGAACCCATACTGTTACCCATTTTGTAGAGATAGCAAAAGTGACCCGATTTTGAAAAGGGGTGATGCAGAACACCCGTGTTTTTTAGAGCTTAGTTTTTGGCACTATAATTTTTTTTATGTACATTGCGTTTTATAATGGTAGTATTTTTTATGCTGATTTAATAACGTGGTAATTCTACATCAGGCCCTTTTCTTAAAAAGTTTTTTTTTCTTTTTTTTTCCCTTTTTTTTCTGATGTATGAAATGTAAATAATTATTTTGTAAATTTAATAATTTTTGAAGTGGTCTTTTTCTTCATATTTTCTTGTTTTTATTTGAAACTTTTTTTTTGTAGTGAGGTTTTTATTGTTTCACATATTTAAAGAAGAAGGTCGATATTCTGAATTTTCGATATTCTACATATTTGTACATCATTAATTAACTTTTCAATCCACAAGAAATAATTGCTTCTAAAAAGCAATATTTTTTAACAATGGACATAAAAGTAGCCATTTTTAGCATAAATATAATTAAAAAAACTAGACGTTTTGATAATTTTTTGCTACAATTGACATGCGAAAATCACAATTTTTATATGAAAATTTTAACTAAAAATAGTTAAATAATAGTTTTTTTTAATGAATTTCATGTCAAAAAAATAATAAAAATCACTTTTTTCTTCAAAAAATAATGATTAACTTAAAAATTAATGCGAAAATCACATATTACAAATATTAAATGCATAACAACCTTAACTGAGTGCATATTCTTCTCATAAAATGTCAAAGTCAAAACATTGTAAGTATAACTACTTAATAGTTACAAAAAATGAACTTGATTTCCAAGCATAACTTAAATTTAATCAACAATGTCATGTAACCCAAACTCTTCGTCCTCTAGAGTTTCATCATTGTCTTCTTCCACAATATTTTTTGCTTCCTTTTGCTCGTTTTCATATTCTAATGGATCTTTGATGTCTGCGAATCTCCCAATGTATGTCTTTCCAAACATCCCATGTAATGGTGGTCGAGGTTCCTGTGCCTTTTTTGCCACACGTGATTCACTAAAGTCTCATTTCTTCAACCCAATTTCTTGCATTGCATCTGGAAGAAATTGAAGAGCATTAATTCTTTGCTGAAAGAAATTGCACTATAACGGATCTTTTTCAATTGCAATGCAATTTCTTCCTTTTTGAAGGCAGCATGCTAGTGTTGTACCTAATTATCAAGCACAAAAGAAATAATGAAGTAAATTAGTACAATGACATATTAGTTAAAAAAATAACATATTGAAATTCAATTCTATATAATAAAGCTTACCTAAGCCAGAAAATAAATCCAGAACCCAATCTCCTCCATTTGAACATATCTCTATAAGATAGTTAATCAATAATTGTGGTTTTTGATAAATTTTAACTATCTCTCCTTTTGCTTCTTTGTCTTCATATGTTAGTTTTCTCACAACAACATCATAAGTTAGTATTTGGCTATGACTCTTTCCATCCACCCGATTAAAAATCATAGACATATAGCTATCATCTTTTGCCCAACCATCAATATGAATGAACTCGCAATCATTTATAAATACTTGATCATCACGGTTAAGAAGATTTGACTTTTTCCTGTAACATGAAATAGTAAAATTTCAATCAATTTGTACATAAATGAATTTTTGAACATTAATCAAATATACATTTTAAACGTCTTACCATGTAAGCTGCATCCTTGAATTTGTTTTCCCTTTGAAGCTGGACAATATCATTGCCAATTGTGTGTCTGAATGAAATGTCACAAATCTCCATAATGGTGATGACGTGACTTCTACAAATCCCGCAACCACTTTACTAAGAACTTGATAAGTATAAGGGTCACTATCATAGTCAATGTTTGGAATATTGAAACCATGGGGAATATCTGCAATAACTAGCACATACTCCCTTTTAGGTATGAGTTTAGCAATGTCTTCACAGTTGCCTTGTATTACTTGATATTGAACAATGTTTAGCCCATTCCAAATGAAATGAGTAAGAGTTGGATCAAGTTTAACATTCTTAACACATTGCTTCCTCAGTCTTTCAGTCTTTGTTTTTTCAATAAAGGTTCTGAAGCTAGTTGGCGCTCCATTATCATCCTTCTTCATCTTTTATAAAATAAACAAATATATGTGTAAGTTATAAATTAAAAATAGTACATAGATGAATAAAAATGAATGTGTAAATCAACATACCTTTTTAAATGCAATATAAAAAGCTTTTAATGTTGATGTAGAACTTGAATTTGGATAGTTGCATAAAACATCATCCCAACTATATTCATTCAACAATCTAACCATTTATTCTTGAATTTTCATGTAAACTTTGTGACTGCATAGATAAAGTAACAAAAAGTCAATATAATGATATGTATAAAAAATACTACCAAGAACAACATGTTTTATCTAGAAATAAATAAAAATAATTCAACAAACTTACTTTTGAAATTCCTCAGACATTTCCTCCAATGATAATTCCCCTGACTTCACATGAGATAATATTGTTTTGACAATTTTTTTCATCTTTCACTCCTTGCATTGCTCTCCAAGGTGTGATAGTCATATCTTCTAGAAGCTGCTTCAATTCAGGACCTGATTTACTGCCGCCACATATCAATGGCTTATACTTTTTGACCTTCTAGTTTTTAATGCCAATGTTTTTGCACATGCTAAAAATCTTATCAATCAACTTCCAAACATCTCCAGTTCTAAATGCCAATTGGAAAATGTTATCAACACCTCTGAATATATCACTAGGAAGGTTGTGTTTTCCAACTTTTGAATTGGGTTTCTCTTCAATTTGATAGCCTATTTCCATACAACATTCCCTTCAGAAATCTGCAGTAACATTTATCCTATCCCCACCACATTTTTCTTGAAATTCACTATGAATAAATCTAACCCTTTGGATGAAAGTCATAGACATCCTATATTCATTATCTGAATTATGATCCCATGTCACTAAATTTGCTTTTGTATTCGATAAACCAACATATATGATACATTTCGTTGTTTCAAAACATGGGTTATTAGGATATTCCTCCATCAATTGCCTTTGAGCTTCTACAGAATGGTTCCCCCAAGGCACATAATAATTATATTCAAAACATTTTGACTTATCAAATGCTTCTTTGTTGGGAACTTGAACTGGATCAACAAGAAGCACATAATTAACCACATGAGCATATGGCTTGTACCTCATCAATATCTTCAATTTGTGAACATGCAGATGGTGTGGCTTTCTGACTTGATATTGACATTGTCCTTCACTTGCCTTATAGGTTTGTCTAACATTAAGCTGAAATGCACGACCACCATCAATTAAGTTTTTCTTTTTGAAATTCTATCGAATGGAATTTTGTTTTGTTTTGATAATGCCATCCTCTAAATTAGCTCCTGGTGTAATGATTTCTCTGCTTTCTTTTGAAGTTTCACTAGGTTCTTGACTACTAGTAATGACTACTTCAAAATCATTAACTTTACTTTTATTCGTCATAACATTCTCAACATATTTATTCTTGGGCATTGTTACTTTTGGTCTTTTACACCTCTTCTCAGTTCCAATTTCATCTTCAGTAACGACAACATATGCTTCACTATTAGTTTCAACTTCATCGTCCTCAAAAGTAACTTGTCTACCCTTGCTAGATTTATCCACTAGAGGCCTTTTTTTCTAATCCTTTGGATGTAGTTTTGTAGCATCATCAACTACTACATTTCGCTTGTTTTCCATATGTTCTTCTGACACTGAGTAAAAACTGCTGACAACTTTCATGATATCATGCTCTATGAAATGAATGCCTCCCAACCTAATTGAACAACTTCCAAAAAAATTCTACCAAACAAAATATCATATGTCAATAAAAACAAAATAAAAAATATAGCGAGACACTTTCAAGAAATAAAAATACAAATATAAATAAAAATACTTACGATGTTTTGTTTCATCTCATTTACGATTTGTTTACATAACTTTGTACATACCTCTCTCGTGTCATACAATGAATATGTTAGTCGATATTTAATCCTTTCATGTGACTTGGGAGCTTTTGTAAGTATGTAAACAACTTCAGCATCTGGTAGAGAACACATATCTATGACTCTTCCCATCAGCTCAAAAATTCCATTTTCATTCGGTATATCAATATATAGATATATGTTCACATTTTGGCTTTCTTTTTCTTTCACATACCAGATTCTTGATGGGAATTTCAACTCTTTTGAATTCTTCCAGTCTGAAATCATCTTCTTATCATTTGAGGCACTTGAAAGATTTGTAGCCATGAGCTCAGGTGGAGTTCGTTCACTAATGTTTTTTGAAGATGCACCTTTAAGAGTCTTTGGTCTAGACATATTCATAGAAATCTTCTTTGATGCCATTTTCCTGAAAAATAGAAACACATAAATCAGTAAATAATGGAAACATATTAACTTAAATTCACAATGAAAATATATCATAATTTTTTAATTTTTATAATCGGATAATTGAAATTAAAAAAATATTAACACTAAGAAATGGCAGAAGCCCACTAACACCACCCTGTCCATCCGCGGAGTGGTGAGCGATTTCCCCA